>JAQFYD010000315.1:0-21356 GCA_034694225.1 Bourletiella hortensis | reverse complement strand
GGGTCTATTCCCCATGAATTTGTAGCAACGCCGCTCTGGGAAATGGCCCTACTGAACAGACCCTTTGTCTTGTTGGATAGCATGAGGTAATGGACACTGGCTCCGCTAATTAATTAATCACATTACATTATTGTTTTTCGTAAGGTGTACTCAGGAATTTTAAGAACAGACTGAAAAATGTACTTACCCAGCGGATTCGCCAAATATTGTGATTCTTTTCGGATCCCCACCAAAGGACTGAATATTTTCACTGACCCATTTCAATGCTAAAGCTTGATCTTTCAAACCCATGTTTCCACGTATAGCCTTGTCACCCGTGTAAAGGAAGCCTGGAATAGATTCAAGTCATTAGCGTCCTACAGAAGTATTCTAGTTGTGACAAAGTTGAATCTTATTTCTACCAAATGATCCAAGTCTGTAATTAATGATCACAAGAATGACATCCTCGTCCATGAAATACTCCGGCCTGTAATCATCAGAGCTCATAAAGTTGAACGCTCCGCCGTGAATGTAAACCATCACAGGTAAACCTTGTGGCAGGTCATCATTCTTGGAAACCTGGACCGTTTTAATACATTTAGTTAACACAGCCCAGCACCTACACAGTTCCCCGAAGTACTCATGTTAATGTTACCTTTGGCACGTGGACGTTGAGATACAGACAGTCCTGAAAAATCGAAACTTTAATGACGTACAATTCAATCATATGAAGGTCGTTTAATACAATCACGGTGTAAACGAGAAAGCTTACTTCATCCCCTAAAAACCTATGCGTGAGCATCTCCAACTGTGCACATTTTGACCCATACTTGCGAGCCTCTCGAACACCTTCCCATTTTTCCATGGGTTGTGGGCTCTGCAAAATAAAATCAGACATAGTTATTCACATGGAAATTGAACAGAATGCCATGTTTTGCAACTTACAGCGTATCTTAGCTTCCCCATAGGCGGCTGAGCATAAGGAACACCGAGCCACTCATAGAATTCCCGTCCATTTCTAGAGTTGGAAATAATTCCCTGTAATTTACCCGACGTTACCTCTACTACTTTACCAATTTTAGGACCTGGACGGGCCCAGTATAACGCCAGTAAAATCACAATTACTGAACCCAAAATTTTCAACTTTTTACCCATGATTTACTTTAGGGCGCGTATAAGATGACAGTTTATAATACAATGTTCCCTCTGAATCTGGACGCAGCTGAGGCTAGACTATTGAACAAAAAATTGACACACGCGATGAACCTTGACTGATAATAATGTTTTTCATATAGCGTGCGATTGCACACATTAGAATGGAGAGATAATAGTAGTGCTTTTGCATGCAAAAACTTGATCTGTCAGGGTTACGTCCAGAGTGCAAAACTTGTTTATCCAGTGGCTATCATAATTATAGCTGAGAGCTAAAAAGTCAATGTATTCCGCCAGCAATAATAGGTTTCAACACTGGAATAGCCTGAAGCTCTTGCATGTACACGGGGAGATATAAAATATGAATAATAATAAATGTTTTTGTTAACACTGCAGTGTTAACATTGCTATCGCAAAACGTGACAACTAAGGATGATTGATTTGAATGGCGGGACTTGAAGCACACTAACTGATGGACAGCAATAACGGAGCCATTCAGGCTACAATTGAGGTCTGCCTAAATCATAATAGCTGATGGTAGTCATCAGTTGAAATATCTCACTTATTGTTATTTCGAAAAGGAGCTTTTGTTTTGGAAATGCATTCTCATGCTCTATTAGATAAATGAGATAACGAGGAATAAAATATTTCACACTCGTGGCAGTGAATGAAGTTTCAAATTGAGTTGAATCATGCAAAAACACACTGAAACAGTGAGTGTTGGGAAAAGGGGTGGAATCGTAACTCTTAATCGTGATTACTTTTGTCACGTTTGAACATAAACCAGGAAATCTTCAGTAAATGGTTCTACTTTATAATAATTGGGTCATAAAGAAAGCTAATGATTCACACGCTAGCACAGGCCTCCATGCACAAACTGACAGCTAATCTACAGCTTTTGTTACCAAGGGCCGGGCAAATGGCATGTTTTGCAGCAAAAGCGAAATGGAGCGGCGTACCCTATTGCCACTTGCCACCCAATTTGGTTATAGCTTTGCGTAATGTAAACGCGAGGTGTAAAAATTACAGAATTTCTAATGTCCGCGACATGAAGAATGTCATAGATCCCGTTAGGCCAGTCCTCTGACGATAACCTGCTGCTGATGGCCTTAAACTTATCTTTTTTAGAATGAACGTGGAGCACATCAAGTACAAACTATGACTTTGTGTCCACACGCTGTCGTTTGAACTTTGGTGGCTTCCCAGGCCTTTGCTGTGTAAGTTTGGCGGTTAACAGCATATGCTATTGCGCTCTTGTATGAAGCAAAACGGGATCGGAGAATAGCCCTGCAGCCGTCGAATATTGGGAGGAAAGGTATAACCAGATGAGTACAGAGTGGTTTATTGAGGAGGCTCATCCAATACTTGTGAGACAAATATCCATGTTGACTGGTGGAGACGGGCAATCAAAACGCATTTTCATGCCTTTGTGTGGCAAAACACGGGAAATTCCCTATCTGCTAATCTGCTCAGTCTGGGTCACCAAGTGGTTGGAATAGAAGGTGTACTCCGGCCAATTCTTGAACTTGCGGCTGAAAACCAATTGAGTTTAAAGTATAATCCGGAGGAGTCCATATACCACACGGAAGATGGACATTTGCAAATTTACCATGGAGACATGCTCAAGTGCCCCATTGAAAAGTACGGGCCTTTTGATTGTGTTTGGGACACAATCAAAAGGGACACAATCAATTTCTTGCATTTCCGTATTCGAGCCGACAATTATAGGTTGACGTCATGAAAAAGAGCCTTCTCACCCCGGATGGATGGATGATGATGGATCGGATTAAAAGTTGGTAACTCTTTGAATGCACAGTCAAAGTTAAAAACCTAGGGATGAGTGGACGGTTTTAACAAATGTAATGCGATCTTGTTTCGTCTGCCGCAGCATACCACAGGTTCAAATACCTTCTCCAGGCTGTGCAGTTTGACAAGGATTTGTACAAGGGACCCCCGCAGAGTGTCTTCCCTGAGGATCTTGAAGAATTGTTAGGCAAATGGGCCAAATTTGGGTTGGTAGAGAAGCTGACGATTGATTCGCTTAGTCCGTGGAAAAATTCCCAGAGGATATGACTTCCGGTACGGTAGCGGTAGGGTACATGACCACGTCACGGAATGATTAGAACTGTTTTCCTTTGCTACTGCACCCCAAATTATGTCTTGAAGACTCAACTCAGCATATAATTGTGTGACTTGAGATCGAACGCAGAACAAGTAAATTCGAATAAAGCTCCCGCACAACCACTTTTCTGCATTGGTTGGTGACAGGAGAATTGTTTTGATGAGCGTAAGGGCTATCGGCCCGAAACTTTATTTCTGAATAGTATTTACTCCTCTCAAATTCAAAGAATGCAAAAAGTTCATTCGGTGCTCCAGAGGCTCACGAACTATCCTCGTCTCTTCATTGATTTCGAATAAATTCAATGGCCCTTCTTTGTCCAGTGGCAATAACTTTGTCCCTCTCACAACCACGTTTTTGCTAACAGAAACAACAAAATTTATCACGACAAGTTCTCTAATGATCTAACAGGTTGCATGAGTAATAAGTAGAAGAATCTTACTCATCTTTTGCAAAGTCAACCATCAGCCGAACATGATCCTTAGATATGTGGTAATACTTATGTCCCTCGATGATACACACGAGAGGCGAGAAGTCGAAAAGGAGAGCAAGATCCTCAGCATGGTCGATACCTTAGAAGCCAAAAAGTATTATTGCTCCAATCAATAACTATTTTTCACCTCGTTTTTGTGTCTAAGGACTTACCATAACTGAGGGGTGGCAGACCCAGAACCACATCTAACAGTAAAGTTTTTGCTAGAGCATACGGTACTGATAACCACGTCGGCCAGTTTCTCTTAATACGATAAAGCACAACGTCGATGTTTGGCCCCTTTTCATTAGTGTAATAGTAATAGTACACGGGAGCAAACTTTCTCTGGAGATTGGCGGCTTCACGAATGTCAAAGTTAAAGAACGCATCACTCAACAGGTTTGTGTAGTTCTGAATTCGCTCCTCTGTTGATAGCTTTGACTGCAGTGAGGCCGGCATGTAAAACTCTACCAGTTTCTCAGATATTTCTGTGGCGTCTTCAGAATACACTTGGAAGTGCTGACCTGTACGTTCTGCTATCTTTGCTTCAAATTGCCTAAGTATATCTTCGTCTTGGCGAAAAGCTAAAATGTTTGTAAAAAACAATGACAGTTTTAGTAAGAAAGTAAAAGGTTACTCTATGCGGACTTACCGACGGTGGTCATAATCCCTTCACCAGTCGTATGGCCCATTAATATTGGGATACGGTGAGCCCCACCTTGAGCGATAGTTTTCAAAGGATGTTCTGTAATGAAGGCTTTGCCGTCGTCAACTGCTTCAGTTGTTGGCAAGAATCCCAGGCCATGCAGATGTGGGTTTTGAAGAGTCAGCTTGGACTGCAATAAAATTAAATTCGCATTACATTTCAGTAAGGTGCAAACGTTACGTTCAAAGACTCTCACCAGAAACAGTTCATCCTCCGCACTGAGCAGATCCTTGGCATCTTTTTTCCTCAAGCATTCTACAATAGCTTTGGAGTCCTTCAGAGGGCATTTTAACGTTATGGACACGTCCTTCAGCTTCTGCATTGACTGATCCAACGGAATGAATCCCCATGGGTTGGAAGCAGCCCCGCTCTGTGAGATTGCACGGCGGAACAAACCTTTACTCATTTTTGACAGTGTGAGCATATGGACGGCTGCAGCACTGTGAAAGCAATGTGAAATCTACTTCTACTGAATTGAATTTCTTTGGATTTTTTTATGAACAACTATCAAATATACCCTGCAGATGTTCCAAAGATCGTGACACTGTTGGGATCGCCACCAAAAGAATCAATGTTCTCCCCAGCCCATTTAAGAGCTTGCACGAGGTCTTTCAAGCCCATATTTCCGCGGACGGTCGTGTCTCCAGTGGTTAGGAACCCTGTGAAATGAGGCATTTATGAGAGTACGAGGTAAACGCACGGGCTTTTTTGAGAAAATAGTTATAATTAAGGGGACAGTTACCAAAAATCCCAAGGCGGTAGTTGACTGAGATGAAAATCACGTCCTCATCCATGAAATAATCTGCTGTAAATTGGTCACCGCTCCCAGCGATGTAGCCGCCTGCATGAATGTAGAAAATTACAGGCAGCTTCCTCTTCTGGTTCGTCAAGCTGCTCTACTTTAAGACATTCGGTTAGTTTTTAGGCATCACGGACGAACGGAAAGCCGAACAACACACGTATTTATGTGCTTACCTTAGGTGTGTGAATGTTGAGGAACAGACAGTCCTGAAATGCAAGAAAAACTGCTGAAATCTATAGCTAGAATCTATATGTACTTTTATTGAAGTTCATGAAATTCTTACCTCATCACCAATGAGCGATCCAGGGACCGGGAACCGGTCAAAATGGATGCAAGCAGATCCATAGTTACTGCTATCCCTAGTTCCATCCCATGGAATAACGGGTTCAGGGTCCTGCAAGTTTCATCGGTGTAGACATGAACTACCCGTTTTATGTTACACATGAAGTGATGACTTACCGCAAATCTAAGTTCATTCACAGGCGGTTTTGCATATGGGATTCCAAGCCAACTGTAGTAATCCTTCCCGTCTCGAGATTTGCTCACAAAACCACGAACTGACCCGCTTTTACATGTCACTGTAATTGTCTCTGCTTTATCATTGTTGCTACGGCTAACGTAATACCCAACTGAAATAGCCAGCAATGCGAGAACCAAAGAAACTTTGCCTAGCATGATTGAAACTGTACGTACATGCTCCAGTGGTCCAACGCAAACTGCGGTCATTCTTAGTCTGGACTATGACTCAAGGTCGGTTTCAGTTAGTATGCCTGTCACAGTTTTTGTGCTCCTATAAATAATCGCTAGAAGTCTAAATCTGCAAGGCCATTCACAAGAGGATGATAAAGGGTGCCGACGAATGAGTTACATCATCTGTTATTGTATCAGCGCTGTACTTATGGTATACTTGATGCCCATCTTTAATAATAAAACATCTATGACTACTTTGCAGACCAGCTCGTACAATCGCTACAACCTGTAGCCTACAGGTATTCGTTGTTATCATAGCGACTGAGGTTTTAATAAGTTTAATGACTCTAAGAACTTGACCCGATCTTCAAATGGCGCTAAAACAGCTTTCGGATTTTCAGTGATCTCAAAGTACTGAACCGGCCCACTTTTACTTGTTGCGCTGAACTGAACTCCTCTAAACTTCATGGAATCCCTGAAACAAAACACAATATTTGTGAATCAGAAGTGAATCGTTCACTTTGTGTACACTTTCATAACTTTATGAGCCTTTCGCTTACTCATTTTTTGCAAAATCTGCCCAAAGTTTCACGAATTGCTTTGAAAATATGTAATCTGGATCCTTTTCATTCTTAGAGATCTCGAACATTCCGGGAATTAGGAACAGATGTGGAACTTCATCCCCATGACAGACACCTGAGTTCAGAACGAAAAAATGAATTGCTAGATTACAAATGAGCAGTGTTGCACGGATAAATCTTTCAGGAACGAAGTCAATGAACATGTTGTCATTACCATAATCCGGCAGCAGCTTCCATCCAAAAATTTTGTTCAGCGTTATTTTTGACAACAGGAGCCCGAATTCTAAATACACAGGCCATTTTCCACTGCCCAACATAAAAACGGATGCTAATGAAGGTCCCCCACGACGAGTGAAGTAGTAAGGATAAACTGGGGTATATTTACGCTGTTCCGAAACTGAATGATCCATATGGAAGATGAACCCAATGTCTGTAAAAAATTTCGTATAAGCGTCACGCCTGACTTCTTTTGGCAACTGGTCCCAGTTAGGAGTGTAATAATTTCTGATTTTTGTAGTAATTTCCACTGCTTTCTTGCTCGTCTCAGGGATTCCTACAGTTCTTGCCACGTTTGCCGTCCAGTTGGATTCAAATGCATCCAAGTATTCATCATTCTTGTACAATTCTGTTTAAAAAAATAGTATGAAACTTCCTTCAAGCAATGTAAGTAATAATACTTATTCGTGCCTAAGGACGTTAGAAGCCCGTCATGGGAAAGTGCTCCAATCATTAATGGTATACTGTGAGCCTTTCCTGTAGCTATTATGTCTAATGGATGCTCTGTTAAAAATGCCTCTTCATCGTTCACAGCTTCAATACAAGGCTTGGAATTCATTCCATCCTTTTGTGGGTGCCTGGCATAAAAGTTTGTCTACGGCAAAGACAAGACCAAGACATTTTCAGTGTCATTCGTACATGCACACTACTGACATTCATTTGATTAGCACTTACGATATCGTACAGAGCAGCTTGTAAAATCTCATCAGTGCTTTTACTTCTTAAGCATTTCACAATCTCAGCGCTCTCTTCCGAGGTGCAGCCTACTTTACGTGCAAATTTCAAAGTAGTCGCTCTGGCATCCTCAATTGTGTTCACTGACCAAGGCGGACCTGCCGTACCACTCTGTGCAATAGCCCTCTGAAATAATCCTTTCGTCATGGGAGACAGAGTCTGGAAATGGACACTTGCTCCCCTAGAAATAATTGTGATCATCATGGGCATTAATTCCCTTGATCCAAGATGACGCGCTGCTCAACTCAGCTTACCCTGCTGACTCTCCAAAAGCTGTGACCTTGCTCGGGTCACCACCAAAAGACTCAATGTTTTCATGGACCCATTTCAATGCTAGAGCCTGATCCTTCAAACCCATGTTACCCCTGATCTGTTCATCCCCCGTAGAGAGGAAGCCTGTGCGAAACGATCGTAAAATTAGTGATGATTGATACTGAATGCGTATGAATCGCACAGGCTGCTGGCAAAGAATTCATACCAAAGGTGCCGAGTCGGTAATTGATTGTAACAAGTACAACATCTTCATCCATAAAGTATTCTGGTCGATAATCATTGGACGAACCGCTTTCAAATGCTCCTCCATGAATCCAAACCATTACAGGTAAATGGCCAACCTTCGTTGCTTCCAGCTAAAACATTTTGTTGTGTACAAGACTGTGAAACTCTATTGGTTTACTGAAGCTTTGCGGTAAAATTAACAAATTTTCTACCTTTGGAGCATGGACATTCAGATAGAGACAGTCCTATGAAGGAAAGAGAATGAAACAAATTGCATTCAACCGCTGTAAGACCTAGCTATAATTACATTCGCTTACTTCAGTTCCCTTTAATCCACTGGTTAACCCATATGGCAAGTATTGCGTGCAAATTGATGCATACTTACTTCCGTCTCTTATCCCATCCCATGATTTTGCGGGTTTTGGGCTCTAAGAAAATTGAGTCGAGCGAATTTTAAGAAAAACAGCATGTGAAAATCGGATGGAAGTTCTATAGGGAAGGAACTGAGAGAACCTACAGCGTATCGCAGCTCTCCCACCGGTGGTTCCGCGTATGGGATTCCAAGCCACTCGTAAAAATCCCTTCCATTCCTGGACTTTGAAATTATGCCTTGGACGCTCCCTCCAGTCTTTGTTTTAACAACGGACCCAATTCTTGGCTTACCTGATCTTGCGTACAAAAATGCAAGGACCAGAGCAGCAATGGAAAATACAATGATTTTATTCATGTTGATGCAGAACTACTAGCCACTCGCAGTTTTGAGCACTGCGTACAGTGTAACCCTTCTGCTTTAATGACAATTTCAGTACTGACAATAGTTATCATACAGCTGGTGCGCATCATAAGGTGAAATTACGAACACGAATATAGATAAGATTTTTTCCATGTGTTACGCACTCATTCCCAAGGCCTTCCATTAAAGCAAAACACTTCCCTCATTATGTCAACGAGCTTGCCGTGAGTGTGTAAATCAGGCATGGCTCTCCTTCACAGGTTGTTACGGTGGAGTTCAGCAAAAGTGAATTTAGCATACTCAACTAAACTCATGATTGTATACGACTAGCGATCGAATGCAGAATAAAAAATTCGAATAGAAATCCCACACAGCAACTTTTTGCGTCAGTCTTGATTTTTGACATGGTTCTGATGAATCGACAGGTTATCAGCCTGATACTTTATTTCTGCATATTATTTACTCCTCTCAAATTCAAAGAATGTAAAAAGTTCATTCGGTGCTCCAGAGGCTCACGAACTATCCTCGTCTCTTCATTGATCTCAAATAAATTCAGTGGTCCTTCTTCATCGAGTGGCAATAACTTTGTCCCTCTCACAACCACGTTTTTGCTACAAGAAACAGAAATTTCATGGTTGCTGAAACATAAATTTTTTGTATTAAGCTAGAATCTTACTCATCTTTTGCAAATTCCACCATCAAACGAACATGATCTTTAGATATCTGATAGTGCTTATGCCCTTCCGTGATGTACAGGAGAGGTGAGAAGCCGAAAAGGAGAGCAACATCCTGTGCATGGTCAATACCTAGGAAGCCAAAAAGTGTTATTGCTGCAGTAATAATTTAAGTCACCATTTTTCGTTGTGTCTTAATGACTTACCGTAACTGAGGGGTGGCAGACCCAGGACTACATCTAATAATAAAGTTGTTCCCAGAGCATACGGTACTGATAACCACATTGGCCAGTTTCTCTTCATACGATAAAACATGCCGACGAGGCTTGGCCCTTTCTCATTAGCGTAATAGTAATAGAACACAGGAGCAAACTTTCTCTGGAGGTTGGCGGTTTCACGAATGTCAAAGTTAAAGAACGCATCACTTAACAGGTTTGTGTAGTTCTGAATTCGCTCCTCTGTTGATAGCTTTGACTGCAGTGAGGCTGGCATGTAAAACTCTACCAGTTTATCAGATATTTCTGTGGCGTCTTCAGAATACACTTGGAAGTGCTGACCAGTACGTTCTGCAATCTTCGCTTCAAATTGCCTAAGCACATCTTCGTCCTGGCGAAGGGCTAGAATTTAGAAAAAAATGATGGTTATTTACAAAGTTAATGGTCACTCCTTGTGCACTTACCAACAGCTGCCATAATTCCTTCACCAGTCGTATGGCCCATTAATATTGGGATACGATGTGCCTCTCCCTGAGCAATAATTTTTAGAGGATGTTGTGCAATGAAGGCTTTGCCGTCGTCAACTGCTTCAGTTGTGGGCAAAAACCCCAGGCCATGCAAATGTGGTTGCAGAAGAGGTAGCTTGGACTGCAACGACAACAAAATTCCCGTCATATTTCAGTACGCGGTCCAAAAAGTTTAACGTTCAAAGCCTCTCACAGTAAACAGTTCATGCTTCCACGCTGAGCAGCTCCATTGCATCTTTTTTCCTCAAGCATTCGGCAATAGCTTTGGAGTCGTCCAAAGGGCAGTTTAATGTTCTGGTAACTTCTTCCAGCTTCTGTAATGACTGATCCAAAGGAATGAATCCCCATGGGTTGGACGCAGCCCCGCTTTGTGCGATCGCACGATGGAACAAACCTTTGCTCAGCTTTGACAGTGTCAGCATATGGGCAGCTGCAGCACTATAAAAGAAGATAAAGCAAGTAAAGATTGCCTTTGCGATTTTGTTCATGAACAGTAATTAAGAAAAGTACCCTGCAGACGTCCCGATGATGGTAACACTGTTGGGATCACCGCCAAAGGATTCAATGTTTTCACGAACCCATTTCAAAGCTTGAACGAGGTCCTTTAAACCCATATTTCCGCGGATGGTCCTATCTCCGGTAGTACAAAATGGTCACAATCCAGGCAAAAGTTACCCAAAATCCCAAGCCGGTAGTTGACTGAAACAAAAACTACGTCCTCGTCCATGAAATAGTCTGGTGTAAGCTGATCACCGCTGCCACCTATGTATGCACCTCCATGAATGTAGAAAATTACAGGCAGCTTCTGGTTCGTCAAGCTCCCTGGACTCAACTTCAAGGCACTTTGTTACTCTATGCTGCAAAGACGAATGACAAGTGAAACAATACTGGAATTTGTATGCTCACCTTATGCGTGTGAATGTTGAGAAACAAACAATCCTGAAATGCAAAAAACAGACATTGAATTTTTTTTTCATATTTTTATACATGTGAATAAAATTCTTACCTCATCGCCAGTGAGTAATCCGGCGATCGGGAATTGGGAAAAATGGGTGCAAGCAGATCCATAGTTACTGCCGTCTCTAGTGCCATCCCATGGAATAACGGGTTCAGGGTCCTGCAAGTTTTGCCAGTGTAGAATGACGTATTTAGAGGATGAAATTGTTGAATTTTTTTGTTCATTTCTGCATAGTGATATCTTACCGCAAATCTGAATTCATCCACAGGTGGTTTTGCATATGGGATTCCAAGCCAACTGTAGTACTCCTTTCCATCTCGAGATTTGCTCACAAAACCCCGAACTGACCCTCTTTTACATGTCACTGTAATTGTCTCTGCTTTGTTGTTGCTACGGCTAATGTAGTATCCCACAGAAATGGCCATCAACGCAAGAATCAAAGAAACTTTGCTTAACATGATTGCAACTGCGTGTACATGCACCACTGGTCCAATTCAAACTGCCATCAAGTTCAATCTGGACTTAGGCTCAAGGTCTGTTTACTTAATATGTACTGTCACCGTTTTTTGTGCTCCTATAAACAATCGCTCATAGTTCCTATTCCCAAGGTCATTCACGTGAGGATGATTACAGTGTTTATGAATGAGTTACATTAATTAGACATTGTCTCTGAACTTGTAACTTCTAGAATATGTAATTGGGTACAGCTGATAACATACTGATACCCAGAAGTTTAGTACAGCCGTGTGCCTGAGACTGAGACGTGGTCGTTTGAACAAACATTTAGTGCCGATGGGAAAATTCATACAAGCTCTGAAATCACAAAACCGCATCTATGGGGGTTCGCATAGATGAGGAGGCTTTCAGTTTGGGACAATTGGGCATAATACTCACCAAGCTTGGCAAAAAGATGCTGAACTTTTATTTTTTGACATTAAAATCACACAACGGACATCAGTACCGAAGTATGATTCAGTGATCAAGGGCACAATTTGTTGGCTATTATTACAGGGATTTAGGCTTCAATAAATTCAATGACTTTACAAACTTGACACGATCTTCAAATGGCGCTGAAATAGTTTTCGGATTTTCACTGATCTCATTATACTGAACCGGCCCGCTTTTGCTTGTTGCGCTAAACTGAACTCCCCTAAATTCCATGGAATCCCTGAAAAAAGGCACAATAGTTTTGAATCAGATGTGAATCATTGATTGTCCGTACATTTTCATAACTTTAATAGCCCTTCGCTTACTCGTTTTTAGCAAAATCCGCCCAGAGCTTCACGACTTGTTTGGAAAATATGTAATCTGGATCCTGATCATTCTTAGAGACCTCGAATATTCCAGGCATAACAAAAAGAATTGGAAGTTCATCCGCATGACAGACACCTTAGACCAGAACGGAAAAATTAAATGAAAAATTCAGACCTTGTTCTTTTAGGAGCAAAGCCAATGAACATGTTGCCGTTACCATAATCAGGGAACTTCCATCCAAATATTTGTTTGAGCGCTATTTTCGATAATAAAAGCCCAAATTCTATATACGCAGGCAATTTTCCGCTGTTCTCCATCAAAAAGGGTGCTACGGAAGGTCCACCCCGTCGACTGTAGTAGTAAGGATAAACTGGCGAATATTTCCGCTGCTCCAAAATGGAATGATGCATGTGAAAGTTGAAGAATGAATCTGTGAACAGATTCGTGTAAGCATCAAGCCTGACTTCTTTTGGCAACTCTTCCCAGTTAGGAGTGTAATAATCTCTTATTGTTGCCGTAATTTCGTCTGCTTTCTTGCTGGTCTCAGGAATTCCAAAACTTCTCGCCACATTGGCGGTCCAGTTAGATTCAAATGCATCCAAGTATTCTTCATTCTTATACAGTTCTATTAAAAACTTTGGTCTTAAATTTCATTCAAGCAAAGCAGATATAGGCAATTACTAATCCATACCTACAGACGATAGGAGCCCCTCATGAGATAGCGCTCCAATCATCGATGGTATCCTATGCGCCTTTCCTGAAGCAATTATGTCTAATGGATGTTCCGTCAAAAATGCCTCTTTATCCTTCACAGCTTCAACGCAAGGCTTGGAATTCATTCCATCTTTTTGTGGACGAACACCATAAAAGTTTTCCTGCAGAAATATACACGAATGACGATGATTTTTTGAGCATGATTCCTACAGCGCAATGCGACTGTGACGGTCATAGATTGGCACTCACAATATCGTCCACAGCAGCTTGAAGAATCTCGTCAGTGCTTTTACTCCGTAAGCATTGCACAAGCTCAGCGCTCTCTTCCGAGTTGCAGCCTATTTTACGTGCAAATTTCAAAGTAGTCGCTCTGGCATCCTCAATTGTGTTCACTGACCAAGGCGGACCTGCTGTACCACTCTGTGCAATAGCCTTGTGAAATAATCTTTTCGTCATGGGAGAAAGAGTCTGGAAATGGACACTTGCTCCCCTAGAAATAATTGTGATCATCATTGGCATGAATTCCCTTGATTCACGATAGTCCAATGAGCAACTGCTGATTACCCGGCGGACTCCCCGAAAATTGTGATCTTCTTTGAGTCGCCGCCAAAAGCCTCAATGTTTTCGTGCACCCATTTCAATGCTAGTGCCAGATCCTTCAAACCCATGTTACCCCTTATGTGCTTATCCCCTGTAGAGAGAAAGCCTGTGCGAAACGATGATAAAATTAATTGTGACAGTGACTGAAGGTCTATGAATTGCTAGGGTTGGAGATTGTTATTACAGAATTCGTACCAAAGGTGCCGAGTCGGTAATTGAGGATTACAAGTACAACATCTGCATCCATAAAATATTCTGGCCCATAGTCACGCAGTTCATCCAAGTCCAAAATTAACATGGTCTGACGAACTCCTGACACAGCTAGACACATTCACCTGCCCAACACAAATGTTTCAAGGTTCTATGAGAACCTGTAGCCAAACAGAAGTAGACGCAAACTACCCCCAACAATTTCTTTACAGATTTTGATATGAATTACCAGTCGATTGCCACATTGTAGAGAAGCAAATGAATTATGAGACTTTTGTTTTGCAATGCAATTCGCAAGAAATGTTTCCTGACAAGATTGCATTTGCTACTTCTTTAGCAGAGACAAAAAGCTAGCTTGTAAGTTATTGGTTGGAAGAGATAATGTTATTAGCTGTGTCAGGGGTTGGTTCGGCCTGCAAAAATTCCGTTTTGGTGTTAAATGATCTGGCCTGAGCAATTATCATCTCGGAGGAAGAGCGCTTGGGCAATTGTGATCCAGGATGAAAATGGCTTGGGCGAATAGGGCCCAGTTGAGCAAGGGTGACGAGTTGCCTATGGATGAGATGTCTGATTCCACTTAATATGGCTTACTTCCGTTCCTTTAAGTTCACTAAGTACTCCAAATGACATGAATTGGGCGCAAACTGACGCATATTTACTCCCATCTCTTATGCCGTCCCATTGTTTTGGCGGCTTTGGGTCCTACAGAAATTGAGTAACGACTACCATTTGCAAAAAATTCAGTAAGGCTGAATAGCATTTTCTATTACAGTACGGTTTGGGGCTCTTAAAACCATTGAATCATGTGAATCAAATCATAGAAAAAAATGCATGGACATTACATGAACGTTTGTGGAAATTTTAGGGCACATGAATTGAGCTTACAGCGTATCGCAGCTGTCCCACCGGTGGTTCCGCGTATGGGATTCCAAGCCACTCGTAAAAATCTCTTCCATTCCTGGACTTTGAAATGATGCCTTGGATCCTTACCCCGGTTTTCGTTTTCACAACGGACCCAATTCTTGGCTTGGCCGATCTTGCATACAAATATGCAAGAATCAAAGCAGCGACAAAAGATAATAGATTTCTGTTCATTTTATTGCATAAACACTAAAACTGTGGTTTTGGGCACTGCACTTTGATCAATCACGATTCTGCTGCGTTCCTACTGGAAGAAACCGCCGTAAGGAAAATTGTAGTACTATTCAGTAACACAGCTTGGTTGTCTTCAATTCTACAGCGTCTCTCGCTTCAATCATCTGAGTGCTATGCTGTGAACCTAAATACCAAAAGTGTCTGATTATGATAGGATATTAGATGTGAACACAAATCAAGGTCACAAGCAGCTTCGGGAATTTCTTCACAATAGAATTAAGAACGTTAGCTCTCCACTGCTGTGAGTCGATCAGGTCGTAAAATGGAAGGTGTCTGGTATGTACATGTGTAAAGTCTCTGTGCGGATGTGCGTTTACACGCAAACGACCACAATTGACTGCCTTTGCTTTATGATTGTTTCAGTTAACCTTCGAAAACTCTATTACGGTAATTTCACAGCGATTGATGTTGAGTTACAAGTTTCAACGTCATGTTCATGGAACGTTTTGTGTGCAACTGCTATATTTTAACAGAAATGGCTTCACGTATCCTAGGTGAATACAGAGATGGAAGTACTGAGAACTTTTTAGTTTAATATTCACAGAATAGTATGTTTGAGCTGCAACTACTGTTAAATTTCAATTCGAGGTAATGAAGAATTTCCTTTGTCCATTGGAGGTAATAAAGAAAAGAAAGGTACACAGACGCCTGTGTACTTACAGTCTATGTGTTCATTTCTATAGACTGCCAGGCACGTGTGCATGTCAGCGTGTCGTGACGCCGTATGTAACCCATAACATCCTGCAAATTTTTATTGCAGACGACGTTATTTAAGGCATATTTTATTAATAGATATTTATGTAGCATCATTAAGAGAATAATTATTGAGTATCAGAGCGTTAAAGATTCTCATGCGTCACTCAGTTCATGTTCGGATGACGACGGCTGAAATAGGGTTAAAACAGCTTTTAGCTGTGATACTCACTGGTGATAAAACGGTACGGTGCTGTATTAATCTTCCTTTAACGGGTCGGATTGTTTCAGGGATGCTAATCTGCCCAACCGGTTAGAAAGCCTCAATGGATGTACATTCGGCAGGTGCTGCGAATGTTCCGTCCAAAATGCGTGCTCGTGATGGGTCTTTTTGCGGACGATGATTACCAGAATTTTGTGGATTTAGAAACGTAGAGTACTGCCATAATGCCACTGAAAGTGCGTCAGTGTAAGTAGGTCATCCAGCGCCGTACCCGGTGTCTTGTAGAATGTCGTCAAGGCTTTTACTCCTCAAGCAATTGACAATGTCTTTCATAAAAATCCTAGTACTTTCGTCGTTGGTGATAGTGTTTAGGAAAAATTCCCAGGGGACACGCTAGCCGGCACGGTGGAAGTAGCCTACATTATCACGTCACATAATCATTAGAACTCATCATTTTGGACGGGAAACTGTCTTGAAAACTCAGCTTAGCTGATGATTGTGTGACAATAGATCGAATGCTGAGTAAACAAAATCTGTCCGTGACAAAGTAACGGAGGCAGACGTATGTGGAGAAGTAATACACAGTTTGGAATCAAAGGAATTGCATTATTCTTACGAAGCCGAGGGTGATTGCTGCAGCAATTGTTCACTGTCGCGTCCCCTGATATTCCCTGTCTGACCAGTCTGCGTCACCAAGTGTTTGGAATAGAAGCTGTACTCCAGACCATTCTTGAACTTGCAGCTGAAAACTGATTGAGTTTAAGGTATAATCCGGAGGAATCCATTCACCACACAGAAAATGGACGTTTGCAAATTTACCATGGAGACATGCTCAAGTGTCCCACTGAAACGTACGTACCTGTTGATTGTTTTTGGGACACAGCTTTTCCGTACTCCGTGGACAAGCATATGTTGATGTCATGAAAAGGAATCTTCTCAATCCGGACAAAACTTGGTGACTTTACGTGCCTACGATATTAGTTAAAAATAAAAACTTATTGGTCGTTGTGTATAGACTTGAGTCGCATAATGTGACCCGGTTTTGCCTGTCACAGCCTACCACAAGTTCAAATAACTTTAAAGTTTGACAATGATTTGTACAAGGGACCCCTGCACAGTGTCCTCCTTGAGGATGTTGAAGAATTGTTTGGCGAATGGGCCAAACATTGAGATACTTTGAGTTGGTAGAGAAGCTTACGATTGTTCCGGATAGTCCGTGGCAAAACTTCCCAGAGGATATGCCTACTGGTAAGGTTGAGGTAGCGTATATGATCACGTAACGGAATGATTACAACTATTTCTAGGTGCTACTGTGACTGAAATTACGTCCTGAAGGCTCAATTCGAAAGAAGACGATTATTTCGCGGGAGATCGAATGCAAAATAATAAACTCGAATACAGCTCTCATACAATAACTTTTTGCACTGGCTGGTGACCGACGAATTGGTTTGATGAACGTATAGGCTGTCAGACCGAAACTCTATTTCTGCATATTATTTACTGCCCTCAAGTTTAAAGAATTTAACAATGCCTGCACACATGCACTACAGCCAAACTGTATGTGCAGTGATAGTGGAGAGGCCAGCGATAGCCTATAAAAAGGTGCTCTGCTCATCTATAGCGCGCGAGTTGTCAACAACATTTAATGCACTTTATGGATCATATCACTCGTCATTTGCATGCAGTGCAGCGTAAGCTTCAAACGTCACACTAAAACATGACCGCGCAATGCATATATTCAGTGATACAGGTATCCGACTTGCAAATGCACCGTCCAGACAAGCGCGCTACATACCCAAGTATACACTTCGGTGACGAAACGCATGTGTAGTAGTAAATGCCAATGCTATAGCGTGGGCGCTGCGCTATGCATGCACAGGAGGATTTAGGCAACCATGTCTATGTGTATCGCCTTTTTTTCAATCTATAGGAAAATTACATACATACACTTGAAAATTTTTTGTTTTCTTAAAAAAATTTAAGTCAGGATAGCTTTTAGGAATTTTTATATATTTATGGCTCAACTTCTTCATTTCCTATTTCGAATGACATGAATATTACCTGTAATGGTGATTCTGGTCGGACGTTATCTCCGGGACAAAAAAAACTTCATTCGGTGCTCCAGAGGCTTACGATCTATCCTCGTCTCTTTATTGATTTGGAATAAAGTCAATGGCCCATCTTTGTCAAGTGGCAATAACTTTGCCCCTCTCTCAACCACGTCTTTGCTAAATGCAGCGACAAAACACATTATGAAAATTTCATTAAATGATCTGACAACTTTCATGAGTAGGAATCTTACTCATCTTTCGCAGAGTCAACCATCAACCGAACATAATCCTTAGATGTCGGTAATACTTATGTCCCTCCTTGATGTGCATGAGAGGTGAGAAGCCGAAAAGGAGGGCAAGATCCTGAGCATGGTCCATACCTTGGAAGCAAAAAAGTATAATTGCTCCGCTAAATAACTATTTTTCGCCCTATTTTTGAGTCTAACGACGTACCATACCTGAGGGGTGGCAGGCCGAGAACAACATCTAAAAGTAAAGTTGTTCCCATTGATGAGAGAGTGCCGATGAATGAGTTACACCATCTGTGTTGTACGTCAGCGCTGTTACTTATGGGATACTTGATCTTTAATCATAAAACATCTGTTCTGATTTGGAGACCAGCTCGTACAATTGCTGGTTGTTATCATAGAAATTGAGGTTGTAGTAAATTTAATGACTCCAAGAACTTTACACGATCTTCAAATGGCGCTGAAACAGTTTTTGGCTTTTCATTGATCTCCAAGTACTGAACCGGGCCAGTTTTATTTGTTGCGCTGAACCGAACTCCTCTAAACGTCATGGCATCCCTGAAAGAAAGTATTACATTTGTGAATAACAAGTACCTTGGTGACTTTTCTTCCATTTTCATAACTCGAACAGTCCTTAACTTACTCATTTTTTGCAAAGTCTGTAGAAGTTGCACGACTTGCTTTGAAAATATGTAATCTGGACCCTGATCATTCTTAGAGATTTCGAACATTCCAGGAATGACGAAAAGGAGTGGAACTTCATCCCCATGACAGACACCTGTCTAGAACGAAAAAATTAATGGCAAGATTACAAATGAGCAGTGTTTACACGAATAAATCTTTCAGGAACGAATTCAATTAATACGTTGCCGTTACCATAGTCCGGCAGCAGCTTCCATCCGCCATCCAGAGATTTTGTTCAGCGTTATTTTATATAACAGAAGCCCGAATTCTACATACACAGGCCATTTTCCACTGCCCAACGTACAAATTAATGCTTATGAAGGTCCCCATCGACGATTGAAGTAGTAAGGATAAACTGGAGAGTGATTACGCTGTTCCGAAACCGAATGATTCATTTCGTAGATGAAACTAATGACTGTGAAAAATTTTGTATAAATAACAAGCCTGACTTCTTTTGGCAGCTTTTCAAAATCGGGAGTTTAATAATTTCTGATTATTGTAGTAATTTCCACTGCTTTCCTTCTCGTTTAGGGATTCCTACAATTCTTGCCACGTTTGCCGTCCAGTTGGATTCAAGTGTATCCAAGTATTCATCATTCTTGTACCATTCTGTTGAAAAAAATACTAGTGTGAAACTTTTTACAAGAACTTTGTATGTGAGGAATAAACGCATTCATGTTTGTGGACGTTAGAAGCCCATCATGGGATAGCAGCATGTGTTTTCCAAGCTTGGTGCGGAAATGTCCATCCGATTTTCACATGCTGTTTTTCTTAAAATTCGCTCGACTCAATTTGCTTAGAGCCCAAAACCGGCAAGATCATGGGATGGAATAAGAGACGGAAGTAAGTATGCATCATTTTGCACGCAATACAAGCCATACGGGATAATCAGCGGATTAATGGGAACTGAGGTTAGCCAATGTGATAATAGCAAATTTGACTAGGTCTTACGGCAGTTGAATGCCACTTGTTGTATTCTCTTTCCTTCACAGGACTGTCTCTATCTGAATGTCCATGCTCCAAAGGTAGACAATTTGTTAATTTCACCGAAAAACTTCAGTATAACCAATAGATTTTCACAGTCTTATACACGACAAAATGTTTTAGCTGGAAGCAACGAAGGTTGGCCATTTGCCTGTAATGGTCTGGATTCATGGAGGAGCATTTGAAAGCGGTTCGTCCAATGAATATTGACCAGACTACTTTATGGATGAAGATGTTGTTCTTGTTACATTCAATTACCGACTTGGCACCTTTGGTATGAATTCTTTCCAAGCGGCCTATGCGATTCATACGCATTTAGTAGCAATCATAAATGATTTTATCATCGTTTCGCACAGGTTTCCTCTCTACGGGGAATAAACACATCAAAGGTAACAAGGGTTTGAAGGATCAGGCGCTTGCATTGAAATGGGTGCATGAAAACGTTGAGGCTTTTCGTGGTAACTCCGACAAGGTCACAGTTTTTGGAGAGTCAGCAGGGTAAGCTGAGTTGCTCAGTGGGTCATCTTGGATCAGAGGAATTAATGCCACGAAAGGATTATTTCACAAGGCTATTGCACAGAGTGGTACGGCACGTCCGCCTTGGTCAGTGAATACAATTGAGGATGCCAGAGCGAATATACTTTGAAGTTTGCACGTAGGCTGCAACTCAGAAGACAGCTGAGATTGTGAAATGCTTAAGAAGTAAAAAACGCGGATGAGATTTTACAAGCTGCTCTGTACGATATTGTAAGTGCTAATCAAATGAATGTCAGTAGTGTGCATGTATGAACTATGATGAATCTTATCGGTAGAAAATTTTTTATGGCAGACATACCCAAAAGTATAGAATGCATTCCGAGCCTTGTATTGAAGCTGTGGAGGATGAAGAGGCGTTTCCAGCATCAGCATCCATTAGATATTATGTAGCTTCTGAAAAGCCACACAGGATACCATTGATGATCGGAGCTGGGTTTTTATTTGCTGACATTAAAATCACACAACGGACGTCAGTACCGAAGATGCACTGACCAAGGGCACAATTTGTCTGTTATTATTACAGCGATTTAGGCTTCAGTAAATTCAATGACTTTAAAAACTTGACACGATCTTCAAATGGCGCTGAAATAGTTTTCGGATTTTCAGTGATCTCAAAGTACTGAACCGGGCCAGTTTTACTTGTTGCGCTGAACTGTACTCCTCGAAACTTCATGGAATCCCTGAAATTAACACACATTATTTGTGAATCAGAAAAGAATCGTTCGTTCACTTTGTGTAAATTTCTATAGCTTCAACAGCCCTCAGCTTACTCATTTTTAGCAAACTCCACCCAAAGTTTCACGACTTGTTTGGAAAATATGTAATCCGGATCCTGATCATTCTTAGAGATCTCAAATATTCCGGGCATTACAAAAAGAATTGGAAG
>JAQFYD010000314.1:0-21373 GCA_034694225.1 Bourletiella hortensis | reverse complement strand
GCAGTTAATGTGAACGACTTGAATAGCCATATTGCTCCGTTGATCCAATCGGATTCATGAGGTGATCAAAAGCCTCCTTCAGTATAAATCCAATAGTAGGACATGAAAGGGTTACATTCACCACGTCAGATCTCTCTCTCTCTCTCTCTTTCCTATGTCGTAAGGCTTAGTATAAATGGCCCCAGTCGCATAGCAGTCACTTCCTGCAAGTTGTAAAGCACAATTTTATAATCAGCATTCAGTTTGACAGGATAGTATAGGGGAATCTTCATGTTTTCACAATGCTCTTTTCACATCTTTTATTCCTATCCAACGCATGATTACGAATAGAAAATAAGCCTACGGAGTTTCCTTTGTTTCAGACTGAAGGGAGAAATGATGATGTAGCATGCGGATAAGAGAGTTTTGCAAGGTTGTAATAATAATAAAAACAAAAAGGAAGCTTGATATGTTAAGCAGACTCGTGTGAGGGTTCTTCACATACCATTATTACACTTTTTATAGCATATTTGATGCATAATTCCTTACCAAATTCTTCCGAATATTTTTCTCCAGCCGAGCTGTTCAGCCTGATTTCATTACTTAATTCTGCAAACGCTATATTTTCTTGGGTTTATAGCGCAACCGCATGGTTATGACTTTAAAAAATTGTAAACTGTATGGTGGGAGCTGCATTATTAAACACTGTTAGTAATACCCAACACTTTTTGCAGCATGGTGAAAATTATGGTGAAATTCTGCTGTTCAGAGGTTAGAAACTGTACGCTTGAAACCACCAAAAATAAACGGAAGCCTCTCCGCTCTGTTCCACAGCTCATTCAATAATAATTGCTATCATCCTATGCACCAAAGCTGATCCTCATTGCCAAATTCATGGTTCATTCGTTCCCCACCGCAATGTTATTATGATGCTATGCGGGAAACACGCTGCTTGAGGATGCAAACCAAAAATGATTCTTGCATTATTACTTTCCATGGATTTACTGCCTAAATTTTCTATGAATTTCCAGAACTTTGTGGAGAAATTATTTATGGAAGCCTTTTGAGTACGGAGCCGGAGGGAGGTGAATTGATCTCTTGTGTATGTTATAAATTCTCCGGGACAATCTAATCTCTACCCAGGTGGATTCAATCATTAAGATTCCAATTTACTGTTTCATACCAACTCCGTCCGACTGAGATTTAGCTGAGTTATGACAGCAGTAGTGATAGCAGGAGTTTGCCGACATGACTTTACAAGACACTAGGGATTACCCTGTCAGGGAGGTTCAAGTTAGAATTAGCTAGCTAGCTAGCTAGCTCCAGCGCTAACACACCCTCGCTACTTATGGAACGAAGCCATGTTAGTATTTTGCTATTACTATTATTCTCATTGCTTGGAAGGGAGGATTTGGATGATGTAACACCTTAAGGATTAAGTGACGTAGGGAATAAATCAGTTATATATGAAAGCTACGTTCCTTCACCATCATCGTCATTGAATAAATTCATTAAACTCAGTTTCGTATCCCACGAAATTCATTAGCAGTTTCGGCTATAACGTTAAGGAAAAGCTGCTTACGGATTTAGTGTCAGAATATTGTGCTTTCTGAACTAACTCCAGTATACACGCTTTTCAGCAACCTAATTTTCTTCTCGGCACAACAACAACAATGATCCCAGCCGAATTTTCTGCATTATATTTAAAGATTTAGTAAATAAAGCTATAATCCAAAATAAAAAAAAGTGTGAAAAAATGGGTGGGAGGAAGATGAATAGTGATTTTGGCTGTCTCAGTATTACGTTACTACCGTGTCAGTCACCACCTTATCATGTCATTTAGGTCACTTCCTCCTGACTCTATCCGTTGACTGAAAGGAATAGGAAGATTAGCTTCATAAGATGACATCCTACATCGTTATATGAAGATGTTGCCAATCTTCTTCTGCCTATGGTCTAATAACTTTGCAAACTGAGTGCCATATGCGTGAAGCCTGAAATTTCCCCTTTAGTAATGGATCTCGTAAATTAACACAGTCTCTCTCTCTCTTCCATATACGTAGTTAGTCATTCGGTTTTAATTTAATTCAATAATGAGAGGAGAAATGAAGGGAGTAATTGAAGAAGGCACTTTAAAGGCTACTAGCTACTGCCACTACTGCTTCTTCTCCTCTCCTCCATTAAAGTATGAAGGAATTTTGTAGTGCAAAAAGGGAAAGGATTCTTGCGGAAGAAGGAATTTTAATTGGTGACATGGTTAATTCTACGTCTCTTCCACTAAATTACGTTGATTTTCCTCCTGCAATAATTCATTTCTAGAATTCATTCCATGATCCACACACACACACACACAGTCTACTATACTTTCACTTAATTTCTATCCTCTACTACACTCGTCTTCATCTGCCCTTGTAGCCAGAAGTGACGGTGTTAGAGCGATTTTAGTTCACTAGCAGTACTATACTACTGATGGTGTATATTATACGTAGAACAGCTGGCTGGAGAGGAATTCATGAAGAAAATGTATCAAAAGATTCTGTAACTACTTAAAGTTAAAACCTTGTCTCGATACGGCCAATCACCCACGCTTCACTGGGACTACGAGTAGTAGTACACTGCCTTTCCCTTTTCACAGAATGTGGATGTGAGCGAGCAGGAAGGGGAAAGGAACAGGAGGATGGAATTTTTGGCCGGATCCCGAAAGTAGGCTTACGTCTAAATTCTTTCTCCATGTTCCACATTTTCCGTTCTAACACACACACACACACACACACACACACACACACACACACACACATTCCTGTCCCAGTAATTCTTCTTTGTTCCTACCCCTGTCTCTGTTCTCTTACATATAGCTATTTGATTTTCAGTAGCTATAGAATGGGAAAAGAATAATAGAGTTATTCGTGATGAGTCCATCTCCAATATAAATACACTTTCTCTACGTAATTATATGGACCACACATTCAGCTACACGTGCTTGCCTAATGTAAATTTCATTGAGCATTAAAAGTAAACGTAAATCCTTTCTCCGGCCGCATATGGTGGCCATATATAATGACCATGGTCATTTTACCTTTTCATAATATGAACAGAAGATGAAAAGGGAGATGGATGATGATGATGAATAAAGGGAAAAGCTGGATTTTAGCATATTATTCCTATGAGTTGTTTTGCGTGTATGTGTCAGAGACAGAGGAGAGAAAGTTGCTTGGTTGGCACTGGCACTAGTTGGAGAGGCCGCATTATAGTCAAGCAAATGAATTAGCCAACAACGTTGTTGTAAAGGGGCTTTTACGTAAGTGCGATATATCCACTTTGTTGTTAGTTTTTCTATGCCATTTCTGCATTCATTCTGGGTAGAAACCAGCTAGTAGTAGTCCGGGGAAGACAATTGCTGAAAGGGCCTCTCTCATTTTCTCTACCATGTGTGTCCATATACGCATAGATATAGAGACAATAATGCATACCTACACGTGAGCTAGCCAGCAGGTCTTGTCCCAGGCCTAATGATAAATTGCTCCAAAGGTTTTTTTCCTACATCACTCATCCCTCTGTCGGTTCATGTATTTTATATACAACCAGAGCGAAATAAAGGCAGAGAGAGAGATGAGATTCTTCTGGTATTTAACATGATTAAATGTACACAATACAAGGAGACGACTTTATTTAGGTGAACATAGTATAGCCACAGGAGAGTGAGACAGTGTCTTACTGAAGGGCACAATCAATTATTGTCCTTCTCCCTATGAATTTTCCAACTCTGCAACTCCACTCATAATAAAAGCATACTACCACTACTACAGATAAAGTTGTAAATAAGTAGTTACATTCGTCGTAATTGGATTAGCCTAGAAAAGTCTGGGATCAAGAAGTAAAAGGCACTTGCTCCATCCTACACGTTTTCGCATGTATGAAGCACACAAAAGTTACGAACCACATGCTGTCATTTACTAAGCACTGGCATCTGACTTACTTTTCATGCATCAGCGTCAGTGTTTCAGGACCATTATGCAGGAGGGATATGTAGCTTGGAGCGTTGTAACGAGGAAATCATTAGAACAAAGTCGGAAACAGTGGGAGGGAAAGGAGAATGTTAGATTACAGGAGAAAGTAAAAGTTGTACATGAGGCAGGGATGAGATATTCGGCTGGAAAAGTAAGGAAAACATAGTGAAGTAAGGGGGAAAAGGTGTGAAAGCAATGAGCAGCGTCCTTGTAGATCAGAATAAATAGATGTCAGACTACAATCTGAGGTAATGACAGCAGCATATTAAGGTTTACAACGGAAGAAAGGCAGACAGACAGTAAGATTGCTATGGCACTTGATTTCATACTTGCTTAGGTACATATTATTACGCTCCTTCATTCCTCTCGTCGCTTCATTTCTACCCAATAATCCCTGTGTATTAGTAGCTTGATAATAGAAATGTTTTTCACTTTCCCTCTTTCTATACCACCGATTCTTCTCACAGAGCACTGCTCTGTGAGATTTCACTGTCAGATAATCAACATGTCCGAAGATATGACTATGAAGAATGGTTTTATGTACATACCATGGCTACGTGTCTCAGAGTGCATCACCACCGGCGGTGGTGGCGGCTACAAAGGAAAACCATGGACGATCATATTTATTAGAGAATCTTCCTATATGAACGTGGCCTCATGGCCTGAACGTGACTGTACTGTACTCCTCTGTATAGACAATGCATGTTTGCGCCTTCTTTCCCCAGAATTTTTGTTTCGGCTCCCAAGAAAAAAACGGAGGTAGATAAATTCAATGTGGGATACTTGCTTGCTTGTTGTAGTTGGTATGTGTAGAGAAACAGAAGAGAGAGAGAGAAAGAGAGAAAGGCTAGGGATCCTTAGGGATGGTAGGAACATGAATTGTTGGAAACCGGCCAGCATCCTTCCTTTCTTTCAGTATTGAAAGGAACCAAACTGTGAACATTTCTCCTACATCCAGACCTCGACTTCCCAACATGCCTCTCCCAACTTTGCACACAATTTTTCCCAATATCCGCCGGAGTTTTTAGCTTATTATCATCAAACTGGAATGACCTGCATTGGACAGAATGACCCCCGGCAATAACATGGTCAAGTATATTATATTATTTTCCCTGGGCCTTAATTAATACTCGTCATGTATTATTTCTATTCCATGCAACCTCGTAATTTGTTCAAATGAGTCACTAGCTACTGCTTCCCATTTCTTCATAAACGGTGATGGCCCAAGTGGAAACATGGTCATCATCAAGTTGTTCTTCTCAAAGCTGCAATAATATGGTAGTAAACGCAAGTACCGTGGCGGCCAGAATGGTTTTTCTACCTGTAGATTGGATGTGTAGATGTGTATTAATAGTATTTCCAAGATCAAATATTGGATCACAATTACTGTTCACAGTGCTGAATTGCGATAGCAGACGAGAGTACCGGCGGATGTTTTTTCCTCCTATATTTCCTCCATAGAAAATTATGGTCTTTTGATTGCTCTGGTATGGCCGTGTAATGACAGTATATATGAGGGCGATAGTTCAACTCAGCTGTGTCGTCTACTTACTGCACAGTGATACAGGATGATGGATGAAGCGGGAAAATTGTTACTCCAGAGAAGGTGACTGCTTTCACTAAGCCAAAGAGAAAAGGAAAGTCATATAAAGCACTCCTGTTCGTTTCGGGCGCATTTCAGAAAGCAATGAAATGAGTCTGGCCAAGTTTTTTCCATTATGTAGCTATTGCTTCAGCTACTATATACGGTAGGTTATTAGCGTGTGATAGAGGAAAAGCGAAAGCAATTTAGCCCCATAGTCTTTCCACTTCCTCCAAAAGCGGACGTCATATTTCTACCAATGTGCGACTTTCCAACTCAATCATCATGCATATATGTTTCCTTTAGTGGTCCAAGGCGTGTAGGAAATCTAAACAGAGAAAAATTGCTATAAAAAGGTCCAAATATTGTCTTCACACATAAAAATCCATTTTATAACCAGCGCAGTGGTGTATTCCGGAGAGAAATCCTTCCAGCCCATTTCCCCATATTTTTTTCTATAGAATTGAATATAATGAAGGCTGCTTTCCCTATTGTTTTCTAAAAGTCTGAATAGATACGAAAAGTATATTCCTTTTAAGGTTCTCCAACAACCAAGGCCTTGAGACGAAATTAAAAGAAAAGCTATGGGGTAAGCAGATGACAAATTAATGGGAACATGACTTTTCTAGAGAGAGAGAGAGAGAGAGCAGATAGAGATTCTATACTATAAAGTCTTGAGTATAATCTTAGAATTTTTATAGCTTCACAAGCTACGATGGATACGTAAAAGAAGCACATGTGATGGCTGGCTGGATGGCTGCCTTGAAGAAGCAAAGCACAGCACTACAGCAACTGCTTAGCCTTGTTTCTGGGCAAAATGTCTTCTCAAAGTCATCCATTACTGTCACTTTTTACTAAGAAATTTTTTAGCATCCTGTAACAGAAATTTTAAACCACAATTTTACCCATTTGGATCACAAAGAACTCATCCAAACTTTTAAATGCACTCCAATGAAAATAAACTAAAATTTTTAATTTCTTGGCTGCCACTCCATGTTATCCAGGGGGTCATTGTATTTGAAATGCTTAGTTGCATGTATGCACGCGGTTAAGTCTGAAGAATGGATGCATAGCATCATGCAAGATTTTGGTTTCAGTTCCGACGACGGTTTTCAGCCTAGGAAATCTCCTTTCGTTGGCCTTACCACAGGGTGATGCGTTAAACTATGAGGTGCCCTTCGCTATATTATTTTTCTTGGAACGCAGAACCTGCTAGTATTCGGACAAAGCAAGGAGGAGAATTTATTATTATTATTATTATAGACGAGGCGAATCTACGAGTCACTATGATTTGGATCAAGAAAAGATAGCATTTTTCTTCTGATCGCATTAATAGATGGTCCACCTACTACTACAGTCTTTCTTTCTCCCTGTCTCTCTAGAGATTCATGACTAGAATGCACGTAAGATAAGAAAGAAGCCGTCATTAAGGATAAGTATAGAGGTAAAGGAAAGAAAGGAAAAAAGGCCGGATGATGCGTGCGGCCAGGACTCTCATCCCAATTATTACTACCTTCGGACCGGTCCGAGAACTACATTCATTTCATTGCCCTTCTTACTACTCCACATTATTTGGGATGAAAAATACGTACAAAAATGTATCTTGACCATGCAAGCCTTATAAATTTCGGACAGAGTTGATGATGGACTCAATTTTCAAGAAAATTTTCCACTGGGTATCAGAATCATTTGTTTGACCAAGGAAAATAGACAGACATCAAAGGGATGTGATACAAAGCAACGACGTGCTCTATCATGTTCAAAGAATAGCAGCAGAAGAAACTCTTTTACGTCAAACATGGATGGAGACGGTTATGATGGTATGTGTCAATACTGTTGGAAAATATGCACAACTTTATTGAATGCGAAAAACATGAATACAGTTTCAATTTCACGTTGTTCCAAGTGTTGACAGTCAAGTTGGCGAGATGTGGATGGGAATGGAGAAAATCTGAATTTCAAGTAGTTCATTCCATACATATTTCTCTTCTTCTGTGGATGTCTATCTGTAAGACAGAGAGAGTCAGAGAAATGCATAGAAGGAATGGATGAGGCACGAGGTTTTGGTATTATGAGCCTTGTCATGTAATAGAAGGAGCAGGGGAAGGAGGAGGTTTCCTTAAGATTCTCGCTCTTTCGTTTTTGCATGTTTTAAGGCCAGTAGCTTCGCTACTGGCGAGGATGATGACAGAGAAAGCAGGGAGAGTGGGATATGACTGTCTTTACAACTACTTGAATGACTTGTTTCGTAGCTTTATGTGTGTGAATTTCTGCAGGAGACAGCGGCGAGTGTGAAATGTTTGAGAAAACTGAGGAAAATTTCTCCTCCTACTCCGCTCCTCTTCTTCTTCTGCTGGTTACACTACTGCACAGTTGTCACGCATAAATAAATATCTTTCACGCCTAGTGCGACTTATACCTTCAGGAACGGGAGGATCATCATATTAGAAAGGGAGAGAAGTGACGGAAATTATTGCAACGACCGATCGTGTCATCTCCAACGACCATATTATCAACCAAGGTGACGTCCCCCCTGAGATCGATCAACATCACCATCCTCATCACCAAATTTCCTTCTCCTCCTCATCCTTCCTTCTCTTTACACATGAACACAAATCCTGCCTTGGGCAGATGATGAGAAGAAGCAAATCTTTTGGATTTTAAAGTCATCATCACTAGCATCATCATCATCATTGATCCTTCAAATGATTCCACCAATCATTTCCTCCCCTTTGATCCTACCCATTTGCTCAAATGAATGTTATGGATGACTCATCGGGTGTCCTTTTAAATCCGATTACCCTCAAATTAATCTCATAAAGAGTAAGTAAAGGGACATGACTGACTTTGAGTAGCGGAGGCTATTTAATCCAAGGCTATTTCATAGGAACAAAAGTATTAAGTCAAGCTATAGCTATGTTTGCAGTCTGTTCAAAGGAATCATCAATAGACTGGAAAGCATAAAGGGTCACGAGGGGTGGTGCGGCTATTCATTTTTATTAAGAGGCCACAAAGCTGACATTTCACGTGTCTTTGAGTATTTATCAAGAGGTAAATAACTTTTTGTCAAATGAATATTATGTCCTCTTCGTCTGTTCTAATCACGTTTATATAACAGCACGCTTATATAAGCCTCAGACCACGTTCATCATCATCAATCTTCCACGAAAATCTTTTTTATCTCAAGCTTGTTTACATCTCAATAGAAGGTTAAGTGTTGCATAAATGTTTACAGGAACGTAACAACATAATTATTTCGTCTGCCAATAACCCAAATAAGATACTCATCGATGTCACACATCAACTGAACGTTTCCATTCATTGAAAGACACACGAAAAGAAATTGTCATCTGAATTCATCATGAAGAGGAAGAAAGTGTGTGAATGATAAGAACAGGAATGACAGAATATGTTACAATAATGTCTGTCTCCAATAATAGAATCTGCTCTTCTTCTTGTTCAAATGAAAATTTGAATACTTTCAACCACATCAACATCACATTATTATCATAGCCTTTGAATGTGGATGAGGAAGTGTAATAAATTGTGCTTATCTCTTTCCCTCTTAAAAAATCCATGCCCGCCGCACACCCCAGAGGTATTTGCTTGGAAGGAGGAGGTAGAGGAGGAGTAGAAGGCCGTTCCGTACATTGACTCCTGTAATCTATTATTCCACACCAGTATCTCATCCTAAGAGTAACTAAACCAATCTCTATGATCATAAGATGAGAGCCCGTTGAGGCGATTGGTAGCTCTAACTCTAACAATAGCAAAAGTAACATCCGGACCCTCAAGACGGCCGAGAATCGTTGAAACTCCTGCAATAGCCATTCTCCAACTACTTTTTCATTGAGCTTCGTTACCTTCTGGATCAGTAGTTATATACATGGAAATTTTGCACACTGTAGGATAAATGCTACTGGGGAAAATAGGAGCCAGGAAAATATAAATTTTAGATTCTTCCCCAAATATTCACAAATGCAATGGTGGACGGATTGCTGCTTCAGGATAGGAATAATATGCGAAAGGTCCCGAGGAAATGCAAAGAGTCCTTCTGGCGTAAGCAAAACGTTTCTGCCCGTCTTCATCTCCTCTCTGTTCTGGCCCACGTCCTGTGAAACTAGCACATGGGAAAATATTCTTTCTGCGAATGTAGTAAAGCGACTCTTTTCAAGCGTACATAAAATTTTAGAATCCAATCCTGAAACTGCAGTTCGTTTTGTTACTTGGGTCCCTCCTGCTTACTGATACATAATATTCAGGCCTCGGAAGCAGCAGAAAGAAAGCTGTTGGCAGTTTACGATCTTATTTTCTCCTGCACTCGCGAAGGACGTGCGTCCATAAGAATGCCATTCAATCCCAGGGGTATGCATCTGCTGTTACTACTGGATTGGCACAAAGGGGTACGAGGTTGATGGCAGCAGTCAACCTTGGAACTGTCAATTGAAAACGTGAAATTTAGGATCATACTGTGCATTCCTGAGGTCGTATTGGGCATATTTCAAAAGAATGACCTATAGAGCCCATCTCTGTCCTTTTCCTTTTTATCCTCATGACTGATTTAGAAATTTATGAATGGAGAAAGCAGCAGCAGTTTTGGTGACTGCAACCATTTGTACCAACGGAATCCTAGCCCCGTCAAATCTGACACCTTCCTGTTCAAAGCAAGATGGTATCATATATTTTTTCAAGATGCGCTTACTAGTTAAGATCATGAGGATTTAATGGCTATTCACATTGATAAGTATAGAGGTGATGTTGAAAAGAGGAAAAGAACCTAGCTGAATAGGACATGAAGAAAAGCGAGCGGCGTGAAGGGGACGGATTGATATGAGCTTCAATGCGGTTTACATTTGACGACAAAAGAAACCCATATTATGAGGAGTGAAAGGAATAGAAGATTATGTGTAAGGTCTTCCCAAGGATTATTTTACGTAAGAAATCAACTACTTGAAAGGATGCACATCTCCTCTGCCTGCTATCCTCTACAGCTACTACTTCTTTATTTGCCCTTGCATGAAATGAATGAAACGGAAAGACAAAGAAGGTCTTCTCTCTGTAAAAAATTTCACAGTGAGACCAACGTCCGTGTTTAGAATGTAAAAGACCGGAGAAAATCTTTTCAAATCCTTCCATTTAGTATCCTAGAAGACTTAAAAACCAATAGTAAATCAAAACAGTTTGTTTTCCACTATACTAGCAGATCCCCAGAAATTTTTCTGTCCTTGGACTGGACTTTATTTTGTTAGCTGGCGGAGAAGAACAGATGAAGAGGAAGTACTAGAAGTAGCAGTTGAAGGGAAAGAAGAAAAAGATGTTCTTAACAGATTTAAGTAGGTCTGTTTGTGTACACAATTGTGAGTCTTGTATAAAGTGTGTCTGTAACTTGATACAGAGTGGGGGGCTGGAGAGGAGGTGTAGGAGGTTAAAAGAAGAAGAAGACGAAAAAAAGAAGTAGTAGTACAGACGAGACAGGAGACTGGCGATGGCTTAAGTGACGTGAATTTATTCTGTATTGATTCCCCCGCCGGCTTTCTCCTATCCTAGGTTTGCTCCTTCTTTCACAAGTACTACTACTGTAGTAGTTGCCTCCAATGCAGCTAACACCGCAAGCTCACCTTTGACTTTCTCTTGGACCGTTTAGATTGTGATCAGGGAGACAGAGAAATAGAGAGAGACTTGCAGGTTATTGTAGTTTGTGTAGTCCAAATCAATGGAATCGATCACCCTGCACATAGAGCTAAATAAACCAATGCGAACTCTTAAATAGCCCATTGAATTCCAATTTCAACTCCACAAGAGACATGATCAAATCATTCCCATAGCCCTTGATAGTCGTCCACTTCGTTTCTCCTTTCTCCTTTTCTGCCCATCCTATTTCCATCTTTGCCCTGTACTACAGGGTACATCCATCCATTAGCCTGAAAAACACAGATGATGCCCTTCAGGGTCGTACAACTACTATCGTTCCTAATCTTAGCTTCCAATCCTATGTGTGAGAGGATGTGCGTGGAAGAAAGTAGAATAATACTACAAGGGTCATCATTGAGCAGCATGCACATTCTCCAAGTTCCTACCATGTTCATGAATGTTAATAATGCAAGGTGAATTGCATGTTTGTGTCTGTGTGTGCGTGCATGCCAGAATGGTTTTATCCCACGAGAACTTTTGTGGGAAAGAGGGGAGTTAGAATTAATTTGAACAGGGAACCGAAGAGGGAAAGCTAAGGGTAATTGACCAATTAAAAGTTGACGGGGTTGCCTGGAAAGCATCAAGAAGCTTTCACTTACCCTCTCTCTTTCTCTCTTCCCTTTCTTTTTCGCCAGAACAACAGAGAAAAACATGCGGGAAGAACGTGACTAAAAAATTTGTTACTTTACAACAACAGACTCAATCGTTCGTGTAGATCAATGCTTGCTGCTAGCTACATGGGATCAATATGTTTTTAAGGCATTTATTAGATGATGATTCTGGGAAAGCGTCGCGTGGGAGGGAATGAACCACTGCTGCTGGGAGCGAAAATATTGGAAAAATAATAAAAAGTATATATTACACCAGGTTGGTTGGTTTGGTAGGAATTTGTGCCGAAGAAATGGGGATTTTGCATCTGGGCTGATGAATTAATGGGACGGTAAATAGGACTGTAGAACACTCTAAAGTGTGTCTGAGAAAGTTTTTAAAGTGTGGTCGTCACACAGTCACTTAAATGTATCCAACTTTCCCAATACGTCTCACGTAGGGGAAAAAACTTTGAAAAGCAAATAGCTTAGACGTAGAATTTGGCTCAGTGAGTGAGTGAGTTGAAAAAAGAAAAAAAGACGTTATGAACCCCTACTTGGCAACTCATTCATGCCGGCTATGGAAACATTTTATCCAACATATATGTATTTACATAAGAATGATTCCGCAGAGGTGGTGGTGGTTGTCCTAGAGAAAAGCAAGTGGGAAATGAGATAACATACTTTTACATACAGCAACAGACATCGCTGCTACTACTACTACCACCACTTTTGCTCACTTTCCAACAAGGTTACACCAACTAACAGCCCTCACAGTAGTGGTAGTCAAGGAAACTTTGGCTACATTCACAACTAGATCTCACATTCTCCCTTTCACTCTCAATGCTACTCGCATAAATGATGGCAAATGGCTCTTAACTCCAACATTCGGCACTATGGGGAAATGTTCGATAAAATTCAGCATCCCAGTAGCATAGTCTTTTCCATATAGATAGATAGATGGCTAAAGTTTGCAATAGGGATGTTGTTGTCGTCGTGGTCGTCCCTTTGAACTAGCTGTGTAACAGCGGCAGCAGCAGCAGAGTCAGCTCTTTCTACCATTTCTCCCCTTGAAACCACTGAAAGTAACCGCATCTCTCTTTCTCCCTCACTCGCATTCCTCATAACACTTCCAATTCCGCACCTTCATCTCTCCCCCTCAACCTTGCTCTCTCACATGGTTAATTATGCATTGAGCTTTTTATAAACGAATCTACTACCTCTTCCCTATTCCATAGCAAGCCCCATCTCAAATTCCTTATAATCTTTTCTGTATTTTCTTCAGATTGAACGCAAACGTAGAATTAGAGGTTTAGTAAGAATAATATTCATGCACCAAACAAAGGTCACCCATCTCGTTTAGTATTCAATGCAATTAGCCATATTAGTTACAATCTAAATATGGATCAAATGAGCTGAGGACAGTAGGAGCTAGTTAGTAATCCAGATGAGTAGCCCCATGGCAGTAGTTTTTCAGGTAGTGGATCCAACTAATTAGAAAGCTTCTGATGAGGATGGGAGTAACGCTTCCAGTAAAGCAGCACCATGCTTTGGGCTATGTGCATCATTAAAACATTATAATTATCATCATGATGGTGCTGTGGAAACATTTATATGTAGTAATGAAATGAATGCAAAAGACTCGGGGTCATTTCTCGTTTTCAGAAATCAAAGTCAAGCATTAGCAATGAAATTATATTCAAAGCAGGTGAAATTAAATTTAGGCCACATATACACGAGTCCTCGTCAGAATTTTAGGGAAAGTACGTGAACACACAAGTAATTTTCCCATATTATCATTCCTCGTGTTTTACTGCAGAATTCTGACATCCACCACAAATTCTCACAATGCGAGCAGTACGATTAGGGTGAAAGTCAGGATTATCTGAGTGAGTGAAGTAAAGGTGCAGCCTGGAGTGCCTCTGCTAGCAGCAGCACATTACCTTTAAATGTTTGAGTACAGTGACCGACGATGAATACGAGTCAAGCCATAACTAACATGTTAAATCCACTTCTTAGAAAAATGATTCTTTTTATCCTAACGTCGTCATCTTTAGTGTCATGATGGCTATCATCTCTTCCAGAAAGGATTTAACATTGAATTTGAACGATTTCAATAATTCCTTTCTTACATGTTTTTTTTCTTTCTTCCTTTTTTTCTTCTTCCAGACATTTGGACGAGAGAAAGTGAAAAAATTCCTGGTGAAAGCTATAACTATCAGTAGCCAGGATGTGAAAAATTTCCATCTCTTCCCTTTTCATATTCTCAAACACTTTGTCGGTCCATGGAGAAAATTCGGACATAAATCTCGCGGAACAAAAGTACTTGATAAAATACGGCTCGTTCACATCCACTTTTCGATAAAGGGTCGTCGTCGTCGCGTCTCTTTCATGCAAGGATTTAGTACTTCGTAAAACTACGAGAGTTAAACGATTCTGTGGATACACCAAAGATGAATGTTTGGCTAAGATTTGTACACACATACATAGCTAGATATAGCATGCATATACACACTCTACAGAGACTTGAGTAATGTAAAGCCCAGTTCCTTTTGTCCTACTCCATTCTCTTGCAATATTTGTCGTCGTTCTCTTCTTTCTCCTTCTTCTTCGTTTCGCCATCATTGGGCCATGACGAAGAAGACTGGATTTGTTTGCTCAGAAAAAGGTTTTCTTGTAGAAGAGTAAAACAAAAAAATTTCATAGTACACTTGCTCTCATAAAAGATTCACTTTAAAGTATAAAAAAAAATTCTTCGCAGAAGAAGGAAGAAAGACGAGAAGGGTGCAGGGACTGTGGTGACGACGGCGGTGATGTTCAATACTCATGAGCCTTCGGCTTCCATTGAGATCAGCTGGCTTGGTTGGGATCGTGAGTGAGAATGTGAAAGTAGAGTAAAGTGAAAAGATCATGCTGGCGTGAAATTTCATTCCACCAGAATGTGCGCAACCCAAGAATTTTTACACATGCAAAAAAATGCACGCACAAAGTAACTTGTTACAACGTGGAGACAATGTGCCTGCCCGTAGTAGTGTAAGCGTATTCAGAATTTTTTTTCGTTTCCATTGATTTTACCCTGTCCTTCTTCCGTCTCACTTTCTCCCCCACCGTCATGCATCTGTAGCAATTTTGTCGCGGTGCTGAGAGTTGCAATAATAATTCTTTTTCCGTCCCAAATACTTTGATGAGGACTACCTTGGAATTTTTTATTCAAACTTGCAACACGCAGTTTACGTGAAACAGTACACTACTCCCAATTCTAAACCATACTTACATGTGTAGGAAAAAACGCAATATAAAGATGTGTTTAGAATTACAATGAGTATATTTTCATATTCAGTATACCCGGAACGACCTGTTCATTCACTTTACCATGCCTACAGCTGCGGGCATTATTTTCCCGTATTATGTAGTGACTCTCCCATAGAACATGGTGAACAAGAGGGGCATTTATATGGAAAAATCTCAATTTTTGGTCGGAAGGATTCATTCAGTGATGTTAGTATTTCAAGCCCACACAAAGAGAGAGTAAACGTGGAAAATAATGTGTGTGGAATAATACTGATGAACCATGGATGGTTTATTCTGGCATTAGATTCCGCCCACGATTCAGAAAACATTAGGGTAAACCTTAATTAGAAATGCTATCTCACACGTATTGACTGGAGCTTTAAGCAACGTAGAAATTTATTTACCGAAAGCCAATGAGATTAGAGGGAAAGCTACGTTCACAATGTGAGCTACATGTGCCACATCATTTTAGCATCCCGGGTCCACTAAATTAGTATATTAGCAAACATGGCTTTCACTCACTCCTGTTACTCTTACTCACAGTAATAATGCTTCTGATGGGCAGCTGCGGACGGGTAGTACTTGAACTGAAGAAAATTTAATTGTGCTCAAGAATAATAATTTTCTCCTTTCCTCCACTCCTATTGATATTGGATCATACGTGGTTTTTGCATAACCTTATGACCATTGTAATAACCACGCGTAATTCTGTAACCACACCGCATTTATTTTGGTGAACCTACAAGACCGTACTAATTTTCACATAGGATGGCTCGGCTGCTCGTATGAAGAAATAGGTTAATTAATGCATAAAATTTCCTGTAATAGTTTTAATTTGTACACAGGTTTATTACTGAGGCATGTAAAACTGTGACGCAAGTAGACTGCTGCTGTAAGGATGAGTTCCGGCTATGCCTCCATACTCTTACTTCTTGGAAGCTTCATTTTATTTCGACATGTTTTGTTGTAAGCTGTACTGGAAAATTTAATTGCATATTAATTATTCACACAGGCTGCTTGCTTACTCTCTGAACTGTTGCTGTATGGCTCTTGTAAACATCATGGTCCTTCTCTCAGGGGACTGGTATGAGTCATATTATGATTGTTCCCTTTGTTTCCCCCGCGGTCGTTACATCATGCTAATGGTTGTATCTTTAAAAGTACATAAATATTTGGCCAAGCAGTACACGAAATTCTCATGTAAGCTTTTACTATTCTGCTTGTAGTCATTGCGAGATCCTTGTCGAAGCAAATGTCATAGATATAGAGATAAACGTAGGAGGAAGTGTAAGAATACTTCTTGTGCCTTCTATTAATGGAATTTCTATGGTGTGGCGTAAGGCTGAAGAAGATGCACTGCTGATCTGTCGGAGGAATGAAATTCTCTCTTTTCGAGATGTCTATGAACGCGGATCGAAGATGGTGATGATGATAAGAAGAAAGACTTTCTCAGAAAGAAAGGTAGTAGTTGTGGGGGAGAAAGTTTGCAGTTGGAAGCCTTGGAGAACTCTTCTACTACTTCAGTTTTAAACAAACAGACAGAACAAAGAGAAAGAGATGGAAAGAGAGAGACAGAGGGAGAAGTGGAGGCATTTTTAGAAAGTCCCTAAACTTCTCCAGACCGCATGACAAACATAGTGCGATTAGACTGAAGCAAAAGCACCAAGGAGTGAAATAGGGACTGTAGGGTGAGGATAATCCATTGAAATGTTTACCTTTTTCCAATCATTTGCCCTCATGCGGACAGGATACCAATGTGACCACCACTGATGGAAAAGGAAGATGAGGAAATGAGCTCAGGTGGCTCCAATGGACCATGAGTCAAAGGCTCATTCAAGCATTAATAGGAATTGAGGGAAGGAAGGTGCCGTAGCAAATGTAAACTTCTGTAGGAGGAAATAAAATTACATCCTTTCACATGTGATAGACTTATTTTCACAAGGTCAACAACACTAACTTCTAGTTTCGCGTAATAAATGGCAAAAATCTTGCTGGGTTCACCAGCGCAATGCATATTTGATTACCTATGCCACCCTCATATAGAAGTACTGTACTTGAACTGTACGGTGATGATTATGTGGATGAAATGGCTGACTTTTTCTGTGAAAATAAAAGGTAGCTCGGTCATTAGTCTCTTTTGTATTCCGCCTACTTCCCTTGTAGTATTCATTCACGGTGCAATAACTGCCAATAACTGGAAGGCGCATGGGAGTTATAATAACATTAGTGATCCTTGAAAAAATCTTAAGAATTAATTTCCAAAACCCGTGCAACCCCTTCCCAGCCTCGAGTAGCTATACATGCATCCCCGCTGCTGCTTCTGCTCTCTGTCTAATTGCTCTACTAACTTGATAGCTTCCTCCTTTTCTTCCCTTGGTTACACTTACTGATGACATTTTTAGTAATAAATTTAAGGGCTGGTTAAAGCATCTTGGAAGGAACAACTATTCCCGCCTGATTCTCAACACTTATAGCGTAGATCTTCGCGCAATTACGTGGAAAATGGTTCAAAGTCATTATAATAAGACGTAAGTGGATAGTAACAATGATAGCCGTGTCTCCATTTCAAGTTGAACTACAGGAGTACATGGAGGATCAAACTGTCTGACTGTGCCGCACCTGAACGACACAGAAAGTGGGATTTGAATGACGGATGAGCCTGAATGTGTATCTGGATTGAGGCCAAGAAACGGCTCATTGCTGTGGTGACTCTGTCCTTGCAAAGTTGTTCACTTTAATGGTTGTTGGGTCACAGCAAGGACAAATGAAGGAGGATGTTGTTGCTACAAGAGAGAAACATCCAGCAAATAGGACACACTTTCGGATGTTGTTCCCTGGTGTACAAGAAAGGGATCTTATTCATTTGCAATATACTTATAAAAGACGCAGAAGAGGGAGTGAAAGGGGCTGACAGGAAATCAATTACATGAGAAAAACAGCTGCCCAAGCCCCTTCATTTTCTCTTTACCTTTGAATGCACTACAAATCAGTTTGACTGCCTTGCCTTCATATATGAAACACTGAGATAAAAGTTAATTTCGTTTCCTTCTCTTCAACCCTCTTCTTTCCTATACTTTTTCCTCTTCTTCTTCTTCTTCCTCCTCCTCCTTATCCACGCCTTTATCCGGGACTGCAAGGAAAGCGTAAATGCTTTTGCTCAAACTAACTTTCACCATACATTATCACTTTTTATTACTTTCCCCTAGGAGGTGCTAGACATGAAGCACGTTACGCTCGCTCAATGTGTGAATTGGAATGGTACCGATTTATTCCACTATTACTTACTACAACTTCCTCCTACTCACAGAATCTTTACTCTTCTTCTTGTCCTCTTTTTTTCATACTTTCCCAACAACTTGACGAACTTATCCCGTAATCTGATAGTGCAATTGTCCCATCAACTTAATCATATCTTCTTTAGTCTCCGTGGAAATGATGTATCCAAAGTTGTTCTCTACTCGCTACTTAGTAGCATTCTCATTTTCGCTGCCTTCTACCCGTAACTGAACGACTGAGTAAGCACGAGCTGAGTCATAATGTGTACACGCTTTCTTTTCAATTTTGTCCCCAAACTGTCACACGTCAAAAATGTTGGAAATTAGCTGTAGTACGCATTAGCTTTCTTCCTAGCTTTGAAAAGTGGTCAAACTTTCATGTTTGCCATACAAAAAAGTTCTTCTTGCTACAGGAGCCCTGTAGTACACTCCATGTCTTTTGACAAGGTCAACTGGAACGGCCTCACTTGGGTGTAGGAGTCTATGCATTAAGTGCCAGAGTACATAAGATTCATCATTTAATTTGTTGTATGGACAGAGGAGGAAGTAGGAAATGATGGAGTAGACTAAAATACATTTTTTCGTTTCGTTCCTTCCTACCCAATCCTGTGGGAGGGTGAGGTAGATGGAATAATAGTAAAGCTATAAAAGTGTACCAACTCATGAGAGAGAGCGGACGGGGAAAAAAGAAGACGTAGCAACTATCTCAAGCGGGGGCAATAGGAATAAAGTGTGAAGTAAGGTATGAACATGTGAACATGTTCCAATGGTACTACTAGCTACTGTACACTTTTCTCCACTCTCCTCCTGCCCCCTCTTCTCCAGACATGAGTACAGAACGTTATGTGACCATAGAATTGCATTGTTGTTAAAAAAAGAAAAATCTTGCGTCATTCTCTATCTTCTCTCTGTCTGGAATAGTACTCCATAAGTACTGTGGGCTTCTTCAGTTATTTTTTTCTTAACCGCCCTCTCCTCCTTCTCTTGTACTTTTTTCTCAAACCAGATGTATGTCCGGATGAGACTCATTTCTTATTCTTATAGCCCTTTGATCTTCGAGCCGCAGGTTGAATGCAGCCGTCGTCGCGTCTCTCAAGCAAGCTCCTTGAAAATGTCCTACATGCACTCACTTCCGATAGTTTATGGATTTTTTCCTCACTGTATTTCCTCATCATTGTCACGAAACAGTTTTTTCTGTGGATGAGGCAAGTGCGGCGATATTTTTAACCCAGTGGTGGTAGCATCATTCTGTCCATATAAAAATCTATTATTTTCTGAGCAGAACAGCAGCAATGTATAGCCATACAAATGTGAGGATATTTTTCTAGATTCATGTTCTTTTGTAGCACAAAGACTGGAGATTGGAATGGACTGCTGCTATAAAGCAAGTGAACTGTCAGATCGGTTGAAACTTTTCCTTTATTCTTAACCATGAGGATAGTTGTATCATAAATCTTATAACTCGTCCTAAAATCCCCTTGAACCTGCCTTCAAAATAAATCATAACAGCTTGGGCACATGCATTGCAATCCCCGTTGTTGTTTGTCACTAGATTATTATGTCTTCTCGTACAATATTATCATCCGCCGTGACGGACGGAGGAAAGGAAGGGAAAAATAGTTTTAGATGCACTTTATTCGCAGTAATGTTTATGGAGAATCAGGAGTGAGTGTAGGACGATACTAATTAGTTGGTGGGAAATTAATGCTGTTTCTGCGGTGGTAGCTTTCATGGGTATGTAATGTGTGGGCAGAGTCTTTTACAGTGAAGAGATCTACGGGCTTAGTTCTATGGCGCCGGGCAGATTGGAGAAGGGAAGTGAGAAAATTTAGGTTTAATCAAGATATCGAAAGTGAGGATTTGGGTTTCCTTTCTGGAAATAATCATGAAGATAGAAGAGCCATGAGGAGAGTATTGGTAGAGCTAATCACAGTGGTTGTTGCTTGGGATGTTAGTGGGTGAGGAAATTTGCCGGAAATAAATGGTAGCGGTAGCATAACAGGGGAAACTCAATCTACCTTTGGCAACATTAGGGAAAAGATATTGATTGTTTGGCAGGGAGTACAAATCCCGGGGTATAGATTTCATAGCAATGAGAGAAGGCTCTAAACTTCTACTGCTACAGTGGGTCTACCCTTATGCAGCTACCACATTTTATTATGACTTATAGCTAGTTTTGGATAGCCGGAGGGAAATTAAGTATTGAATTCAATACAGAGATTATTCTTCCGCCGCACGTTGTTGTCAGAGATTCACGATGATGACGATTGGCTAGATGCAAGTTTGGTGGTGGAGAAACTTTCTCCGAGTTTCTCCTGCACCTCACTTCGCCACCAATAATATTATCGTCATATTTGTCAATACAGACTTTCTCGTGATGATGGCGGGATGAAACTGCTCAAATCATTGTTATACTTGGGTTAAGTAGAACGTGAATCTGGGAAGGAGAAAGTCGATTTTCACTCTTCAGCCTGTTTGTATGTTACAGCGGAGTTATTTCTGCTTGAGGGGATGATGTGGTATTTAGATGTGTCCCATCCTGATCATCATGGCACAAAGTTGAACAGAGTAACTGAAATTCATCAAGGATTATATTATGAGCAGCTACACCCAAGAATGGCGGTCTTCTCTGAGACATTATAAGCATGATCATGATGAATCCTACCTAGAAACCTTGGAACACTCAATTTCCTGTCCTTTCTTTCAAGTCGGTTACTATTCAGAGCCTGTGCTGCATTAAGTTTGGCTTGAATTCCAGCCTATACGGAGTGCGTTGCTTTCTAGTTCTAAAGGGAGCAATGAGGAAAGACTTCCGTGTACATGTACTAAAGCTTCCCTTGAAAATGTAGACATCCGTCATCATGTCTTCTGGCTGTCTTGAAGTTGCTTTTCATATACATTACACTTATTACCTATAGCCTCCTCTTCCATTATTATTACGGAGTCAGTCTAGACGGAGAT
>JAQFYD010000313.1:0-21375 GCA_034694225.1 Bourletiella hortensis | reverse complement strand
ACTTAGACTAGTGAGCGTTTATCTGACGCGGGGGTTCGATGGAATTTTCTCACGGTATTGAATTTACTGTTATATTATATGCTTAGTTCTCTGATATATTTGAGAGGACTTAAAGATATCGGAAATGTATAATTGCCGGAAGCAAAATAAAAATATAATAAATCCAATGAAATGCCAAATTTTGCCAGTTTCCTTTCGTGTTTTTCTTGAAGTTCTCAATTAGACGGCGTCGCCAGTCATGTATTTGAACTGATTGCGATTTTGACTTAGGGTGGCTGATGGCTCGGTTGTTTGAGCCACGAATTAATTATCTCAAAAGCATTGGTACAGCAGCCTTGGCCTCCCACTTGAACTTTCAGTTTCTTCGTTATGGGGAAAGTGTGGGTCAAATGTCAAGTCGTTCAATTCAGTTCGGATTCCAAGTTACCTAGGCCGACGAAGTAACTAAAGCTGAACCTCATCAGTTCTTTTGCCATTCGAGTCTGGATGTGTCAATCTCATTCATCTAATAATGGATTCTTTACCTTAAGAGGGTACTGAGCCCTGAGGCTAGAGAAACAATTATTTTAATAATGACCAATTTACGCAACACTTGAATCAGTTCGCACACAAAATAATGAACTAAAGAAAGTTCGATCACGCGATCATGTTGGGTCTTAGGTCCTGCCGTAGTTTAACACATCTTAATGCATTGCCTGATAAAGACAAAGAACGCCTTAATATCGCACTGTCAACTGGGTCATCCTTAAAGAAGGTGTATCATGTATCCATTATAATTGAGTGGTGGATTTTTACGTAGTCATTCGAGTACAGTTTCAGTGTTCTGTTAAAACATCGTTCGTGGGGAAGAATCTTACATTGAGCACAAATGTCATTCAGGTTTCATCGTCACCTGCGGTCGGAGGAACTTTAACGGTCTTGCAGTCAAATATTTGAAACCCGACCGAGTGCCAAACTGATATGGGATCTAGGATTCTGTCTAAGTGTTCCGGAGTCACCGAAGCGTTGATATAGACTGACAATGGCGGTGCGACTCCAAGCCATTGTTTCGTTCTGCGTGGAGCTCCTTTTAACCATCTTGGCACTTCTGTTATTCCTGACAGTCCTTCTGCCCACCATATTAGTGCTATTTCTTCCCGTTTACTGCTGGAGAATAACCCTCATAGTGTTCACCAAGGCTTTCAGGAGAGATGTGTGGAAAATACTTGGGGGTAAAGCAGACATTCTATTACAACTATTACTTGCATTAAATTTACTAACAAGACATTTAGAAAAGGTTAATTCTACGAAGGTAAAAACCCAGTTTTGGCAATGGATGACATACATGGGAGACCGCTGAGTGCTATTGTGGGAATGGGCGTTTTCGATGGCGGGTGTAATGTTAGTGTAGCCCGGGATTACGTTGTGAACGTGGTGAATGCTCGGGATCCTAAAACGGATCAATTGCTTCACCCAGAACTGCACCATTACTACACAGAATGGCTAGGATTCTTCTGGTGGAGGCCTGAGAAAAACTTCAAGATGGATGATCATATCGCAATATGGAACAACGGCAACTTGGACGTACTCACGGAGAACGATTTCATTAAAGTTGTAGCAGATTTAGAGTGTAAGCCTTTTCCAAAGGAAAAGAGCCCTTGGGAAGTACTGCTTATCCCAAGCTGCTTGTTTAAAAATGTTCAAAATCCCGAACGTCCTAAGTTCGTGCTTGTGTTCCGTATCCATCACGGGCTAGCCGACGGTGTGTCTGTGCTTCAAGTTTTTATGCAATATGTTTTTGATAATGTGTCCGACAAGTTAGTAACTTCCACTGTGGTGCAAGAAAATCCATATCAAAAGCTAGTGTATCGGCTGGGAGGGATGGTGCGGCTGCCTTATCAGTTTCTCAAACAAGGATTCACCGCTATGGATGTCAACAGCTGGCACTTATCAGAAAATCAACTCTCCAGGAAGATTTACAAAGCATGGAGTCCTAGGATTGGGATAGATGTCATCAAAGAAATCAAAATTAGGCACAATGTTGGCTTCACAGCCGTGCTCATTGCATTAATTTCCGGTGCCTTGCGTAATATGATGGTCAAATGCAATGTCGCTGTCCCGAAAAAAGTCCACGCAATACTTCCTCTTCCTTGGCCCAACCATCCGTCAAAGTTTTGCAATCACTGGTACGGTCCTCGTTCATGTTTTACTTTAATTTTAGTCTTTATAACCCTCATTTGTTTTAGGAGCTACGGTTTCCTCGCTCTCCCGTTAGGTACCATTGACAGCCGCAAGCGACTACAGAAGTGCCATAAATACGTAGAGGCGCTCAAGCGCTCTCCTAGACCTTATGTGAACTTCGCCATATTGAACTTTTTTAATCTTTTGCCAACGTGGATGATGAAGCCATTCATGACCACGAAGTACCCTACCTTAGTACTCTCTAACTTTCCTGGACCACCGGTAGAGAGCAAGGGCATTGGAGGATATCCCCTTATAGATGCAATGTTTACTGGTGGACCACTACCTGGAAACATAGGTGAGATGATGAATGATATATTATGGGAATGTGTTTACTAATGTCTTCACTTTGTCATTCATCATCACGTTTTGAAATGTGTCCACAGGCATTAGTGTGACCATTTTGAGCTACAATGGAGCCTTACGCATTGTTGCCGGGGTGGATTCCTCAATTCTTCCCACTCAGCAATTAACAGACGAATTCATTGTATCAATTCAACATGAACTGCAACAACTTCATGCTGAGGACCAGGTCTAAATGATTATCATTGTAGCCAATGGTGGAGGGTATATCATTTAAACTTACGATGGAAAAAATATGTTCTGCGCTATGTTCTTCTCCAAAGCGCTCCGGTCACAAATAACCGTTGTTATTAACTTATGGGACATTTAAATTCTTAAAGTACCAACTATAAGTGGTGCGGGTATCATTTGTGAGGAAAGAATTTCTCGAAGTTAGTAATAATGCATCATGGGTGTTCGCAAGCCGCAATTTGTCAAAGGAACTAATAAATGTAGCTACAAACTGAAGCGATACTATTGTTTGTCTCAAATGAAGTAGAAATCGTTCTCGTCCGCTGTAACCGGTTGGTTTCCGAGGTCGCAATTGTAGGTGCTCATGTGTCTTAAAATGCATGAACATATCATATATTGTGGTAAAAATACTGCATCCGTGTTTTAACGTCTATAAATTCTGTGGATGATAAGTGAGATATGAATCATCCATAACCTGAGTAGAGACCGAAGTGCCTTATTATTTATAGATTTTGCACATTTGCACTTCCGCTAATGGCTGAAGCTAACATAAGAATGAACATGTTTGCTCCATTGATTAATGTCGACTGCACCTCTCGCAATTACTTATCAGTTTGGCTATGCAGACTAAACACATAAACAAGGAAAATGCTCTTGTTTTGCCTATTGCAAGAAAGTACATTGAGGATTATAATTATTAGCGTCAATGAAACTATATGACTCATATTCTGCATTCACTACTCCACTCGCACCACTTTCCACAGTCTTCCCTTTCTCTTTGTTTGTTTCGCATCCATATGCAATGCATTGTCTTTGACAGGTACAAGGTCACACCAAAATGTTTACCTCCTAATGGCTTGTAGTAAAATGAATTACTATGCCAACGATGCCACATTTGATGACAATGCATCGCAATGGTTATTATACGTGTGGCAACAATAACAAACTGAGCTATCGGTGAACCTGACAGTAGCAATAGCTACGAAGGGAACTGAAGGTAAAGTCTTCAGAACAACTTCATCACAGCAGTCTATAAGGGACGACAACAACAAAGACTCTTGTAAATGGGAAATTTTGGCCACGTGTAGTCTAGATTCCATGGATTACCGTGAGAAACGGCATTTTCATGACTCACACTTCTAATTAAAGTAAACATAATTTCGCAACAGCTATAGTATGGTACACGCCCGAAGTAACACCTAAGCAGAATCACGACAGTAGTCAACAGAACAGCTAAGGGCAAGGTCAATAAAGTAGTGATAGTGAGCATTGTTTTGGACATCTACCAGCTTTTCATCTTCATTTTGTTTCTTAAACACCTCACTGTGCAAACGAAACCACATTTATAAATTCGCTTAACTACATGCAAATTATTCCATGTTTCAGCCCAATCAAAAACTTTTGCGTTCGTGCAAGTTTACGCAGCCTGATAGATAACAATCGTTTCCTTTTGCAACCGTTCCAATGAATGGAACGGTATAATAATACAATCGCTAGAAATATGGGCGTCGAATGAAACGTCACGCTTACCGCTACATTGCAGTTAGTTTGTTTGCATATTTCATGACGGTCCATTTTAATCAATCACCGGACAAGACTGTCATCAAATTGGGAAAAATTTGTTTGTTGATACGTTGACTTGATCCTTCTGCCGTCATTCCTTTCTGCTATAGCGCGTCATGTTAGTGTAACCGGAATTATTACAAGCATATAGACAAGATTTTGTCTTACTATTATTATATTTAATGGAGAAAGGCAAACACTTTATTTTTGGCATTGATTATAAGCATTAATAGAAATGAATGGAACAAGGGTTATTTTGCACAAGCTCTGGCTATGGTAGGCTGGCTAAATCAATCCAAGGATATATTTCGGGGCCCATTACGTTCGAACATACGCAGCTCTCGTCGTATACACATGCGACTACAGAGCTGTAGTGCTGCTACTCGATCAGAAGGAACCAATAGCCCATAGCGTCCCATGCGAAAATCATACTTTCGTTGCATTCACTCCGAGTGAATCCTGAACGTCTGACCCAAACTGAATGAACTGTTACCAGAAGAACTGAATTCAGAGGTGATTATTATTAAATTATTCCTCGTCCAGAGTGTCTGAATGAATTGGGAGTATTAATATCGGAAGTGTAAGTGAAGGTAAATTAATCAGCTATATGCTGTTTTCATTGATTGCCGTTCGCAAGGATTTCCGAGTTCAGTAGTGAATATTTGTAGGGAGAGACGATTGGCTTCGGGTTAGTTGTGATGATTAACTAGTGTTAATGATCCTTTTAAGAGCTCTTTGTTTACGTGTCGAATTCCGTGATAATAAAGATTGAAAAATATTAGGAATTTAGGTTCATCGATTGTCAGAGCAGGTTAGGAGTATTGATTTTAACCTACTTATGATGACTACCACGAAGGTGTGAATGAGGTCAGAGTTGTCCTTGAACTTGGAAATAATTTTGAGTTGCTGGAATTATTGGAAGGTAGAGTGATTGGATTGAACGGACGTAAACTTGACAATAATTTATGAAACTTTATTGATTTTGGTCGTAGAATTATAAACACTTGTGTATAGAGTTTGAAGGAGACAGAGACAGGTGTATAGTCGTTCACTTTCTTTGGAGAAGAATCAGCTGCCTCGTCAGTGTCGCTGGTTTAACTAACGAACGCACAGTCTTGACTTTTAGTAGAAAAAGTGAGTTCAATTACTTCCTGACTGAGTATTTTGCTTTAGTGTATTAGTTGTGGATACAATTACTTTGACCATAATGGCAGAGACAGAGAAAGAGTGATAAGTGACTGGGAAGTTAGCATTTCTTTAGTTACTCAAGTTGATATCACCCCTTAGCGGGCTGAAGTTTAAAATTAGGATTATTATTAAATGCTGTCTGTATAGCTTGAGACATTTGTTTACGTGGATCTAAAAGTAGTCTTTCGTAAATGATTGGTTTAAGGCACATTAAGTGATCGTCCGATGTTTGATTAATTCTTGAACCCAGTGAGAGATAATGAAATCAAGTACAAATATGCATATGGGGGAATAAGGTTTGCATAGAAACTGCTGAGTTTTCTTATTTTCAAACGATTCACATTGAAGGTTATGTTATGTCTGGTACAGCCAACATTATAATGTAAGACTGGAGATTATATGCATCTTTAATATGCAGTTATAACATCAGGTGTGCATGAATGGTTCCTACTTATGTCGGTAGTAGTATCTTGACCTGACCCATACGTACACTCATCCAGAGTTATTTCTGGGTTTTGTAAAAACGTGGATGATGGGCTTAGAAGGAAGGGATTTATTATGTATTTTATCAGTGAATATCGGATTGCTGACAACATTCATGGATTTAGGTATCTGACGACAAGTGGGACAAAATAATTTCTGTTTCAGTACATTGATGAGATTAGAGAGTCTTCAGTGGCCATGTAAAATCTAATGCTTTATGCGTTTATTAGTTGTTGCTGTATGTTTTATAATGCATTTTCCCAGGGCTAACGAGAGAGAGACATGTCGGCAAAATGTTCCCTGCTATCCAGACCAAGTAGGTTAACGAGTAATTGCGGAAATTTTCACACGAGCTCTGCGACGGAATGGTCATATCTGGGTGATTTCCTTTCAAACTGAATGAATAGAACAGGCAGTATGGATTTTTTAATGGGGAATGATGTGGGAGTCGAAAGGATGTGTCGGAACATTATGTACTTATGTTGAATGAAGTATTAGCAAATATGTTTTTTTTATCTTCCAGAGCGTTGGGTAGCCAGAGTGCTGTCTTGAAGCCTCGGCTAACCTTGAAGCATTTTGTAGAACTGCAACTAACACTGGAGTAAAGAGTTTAGTCCCAAAACTGTTGTAGAGTTCAAACCATCTGATATGGCTGAGAATAGTAAGAAAAGCTCCCAGTGTAATAACGGTGAGGCTAATGGATACGGGGACGGTGGAAAAGATGAAAAGGTATGTTCTTGAGTCCCAATTAGCTTGTTTTTAAAAAGATGCCAAATTTGTTAACTAAAATGACTCCTTTCCTTATCAGGTTTTCCATCCACCAGCGGAATTTTCTGAGAAAGCGTATGTGAAGTCTATGGATGAATATCGTGCCAAGCACAAATTGTCGGTTGAAAAGCCTGAAGTATTTTGGAAAGAGATTGCAGATCAGTTTCACTTCGAAAAACCCCAGCCGGATGGGGTTCCTTTTTTTGAATATAATTTTGACGTGTCGAAAGGACCTATCTCTATTAGCCTGCTGAAAGGAGCCAAGACAAATATCTGTTATAATGTATTAGATCGAAACATCGAAGCTCGCGGGATTGGGAGTAACGTAGCCTATTTTTGGTATGTGCTCTCTGACCCTATTTTTGACGATCCATTGTTTTGGCTTTGTATGAATGCTAGGATTAATACCTATGTATCATTGTTTCCTAAACTACAGGGAAGGGAATGACACCGAAGACCACTCTGAAGTTACATATGATGAACTCAGGAAGCAGGTTTGCAAATTTGCGAATGTGCTGAAATCGTTGGGAGTTAAAAAGGGTGACCGTGTTGCTATTTACATGCCAATGATTGTGGAATTGGCTGTTGCCATACTTGCTTGTGCGCGCATTGGTGCTATACATTCCGTAGTGGTGAGCACATTATGTGTTGGCGATAGATCTTCACGGCGATAGAACGAAGTATTTACCAGCAAGTTTTTTTGAATATCCTCTCTAGTTTGGGGGTTACTCGGCGGAATCTCTAGCTGACCGCATACTTGATGGTAAAGCCAGTGTGCTTGTTACAGCGGATGGAGCGTGGAGAGGCGATAAAATTATCCATTTGAAGGAAATTAGTGACAGCGTAAGATCAGTGTCATGAGATTTCAGTTGGTCATGGGCTAGGACAAGCGTTTTATAATTCTTCTATTGTGCATTCAGGCTCTAGAAAAATGTAAGGAGCACAATCACGAGTTGAAGCATTGTATTGTTGTTCGTCATCTACCTCGTTTGTCTCAGGCTAAGAAGGATAAAATCGGTTCCCCAGCAAAACGAAATAATTATGACTACAAGGTAAGTTTTGACCTTCATACGTGTTATTTTTGTTTCTGCATAATTCCCATGCTATGGAAACAAGTATATGTGTGAACTCTTTAGTCTGGGGGTTCTGGTCTGGTACATGTGCGTTTGGGCAAAAATTTGGTAGTATACTTTTTGCCGATATTTGTCTTGTAGGCACCATTTCAAGCACCACGGGATAAGTACTACGACGAGTTGGTGGAGAAAGAGAAAGATACGTGCCCTCCAGAATGGGTAGATGCGGAAGACCCACTTTTCATGCTCTACACGAGGTACCTTTGCCTTTTTGATTCTCATGATATTTGTTTTCTGTATTTTACACGGACTGTAATCATTTGTGTTTATCGACATCCTAGTGGCTCCACTGGAAAACCTAAAGGAGTTCTGCACACAACTGCAGGCTACATGTTGTACGCTGCAACCACGTTTAAGTACGTGTTCGACTACAAACCCGGTGATGTGTATTGGTGCACAGCAGATGTGGGCTGGATCACCGGTCACACTTATGTTGTGTACGGACCCCTAGCTAACGGAGCAACTTCTGTTATGGTAGGTTTCTAATTAAAAGGATTAAGTTCATGTATTTTAATAATGTAGCCTGAAGTAAGTTACAGTTTTGGGATTGCATTTGCACTGGGTGAACCTCTCGGTCTCTCTGTATGTAGTTGTAGCTGTTGGTTTGATCTTGAATTTCCTCGATAATATTTTTCTACTTCTTACAGTTCGAGGGTACACCGTTTTATCCAGATAACTCTAGGATGTGGGCTGTAATCGAGAAGTATAAAGTTAAGCAGTTTTACACAGCTCCAACGGCTATTCGGTCTTTGATGAAATTCGGCGAAGAACCTGTGAAAAAGTTAGTGCAGTGTTCCTTTAGTTCATCAGAAGCTAATCTGTAGGCTTTTTTATACATTCAAACAATTTTTGTATTATCTGTGGTTACAGGCATGATCTTAGTACCTTGCAAGTACTCGGAACAGTAGGTAAGCATTTAAATTTTGTCGGCAAACATCAAATCGTTCACGACAGGACTGAATCTGTTGTAATATGTTTATGCCCAATTTTAAGGTGAACCGATCAACCCCGAAGCCTGGCTGTGGTACCACCGTGTGGTCGGTAATTCACGTTGTCCAATTGTCGATACTTTCTGGCAAACAGAAACTGGAGGACACGTAATCACACCGTTGCCAGGAGCAACGCCAACTAAGCCCGGCTCAGCGGTACGGTCACTGTCTGAGTGGATTCTTTTCAAATTCATAGATTTGGAGTAAAGATTTAATTTTAATCATTTGTCACAGACTTTCCCATTCTTTGGAGTCGTACCGGCTCTTCTCAACGAAGATGGAAAAATAATTGAGGGGCCGGGTGAGGGTTATTTGGTTTTCAAGCAACCTTGGCCGGGTATAATGAGGACAGTTCATGGCGATCACGAGAGATTCGAAACCACTTACTTCAAGAAATTTCCGGGTTACTATTGTACTGGGGATGGTACGTTCATTTTTGTGTTTGTTCAAGTGTCTCGATGCTGAATGCCAAACAAAATCGGTTCAACTCAACTTGTTATGTACACATTGACAGGGGCGAAACGAGATTCAGACGGTTATTTGTGGGTGACTGGTCGGGTGGATGATATGCTAAATGTATCAGGACACCTTCTAAGTACTGCGCAGGTGGAATCAGCTCTAATAGAACACAAAAGTAATTGCAGGTTTTGATTGATACGCTGGAATTTTACGGCTGTGTATTCTACTTCCGTCTTAATCTGTAGGTGTGTCGGAATCCGCTGTTGTGGCCATGAGCCATCCTGTAAAGGGTGAAGCATTGTACTGCTTCGTAACTTTGAAACAGGGTGTCGACTTCAGTGATACTCTGGTCACCGAACTGAGAACCAAGGGTGAGACTCACATGCCGTAATTATTATTATTTTCTAGTTGTGCACGCTAGCCAATTTTTACGACGTTTCTATAATTTACTAAAGGGAAAATCTAAAGCCTGCAAATGATTTTTTTTAGTTCGGGAGAAGATCGGAGCATTTGCTACACCAGAGGTCATTCAGAACGCCCCGGCTTTGCCGAAAACACGATCCGGGAAAATTATGCGCCGAGTACTGAGAAAGGTTGCTGCTGGTGACCCTGATTTAGGGGATGTTTCTACCTTGGCGGACGAGGGTGTCATTGATATTCTGCTTAAAAACAAACCCAAAGCATAACTACTGACCGATTGAGATGCTGGTATACTGAAGGCACTACATTTGGCCCTACTAGTTGTAGTCTGTGCGAGAGTAATTCGAAAACACTCAGGCAGGTTTCCGTTAGACCTTGTCCGTGGTTAAGTAGATTGTATTTTATGCTTTAGGAGTAGTAGTTGTGAACGGTATTTCAGATTGAATCGTCGTGTCCCTTGCTTGAGAAGAGAAGCAAAAACAAGATGCTTAGTAGGCACGCATACTCGAGACGCATCATATAGATATCCGTGGATCGTCTTCTCTTCTTGGTCTCAGTAGTCATAATAGACCTTGAAGTAATCGTAGAAATCGAAACAGCAAAATGTTGTAGGACAAAGTTAGTGCACTCAAGATCACCGAGCATATTCTGAAGCTATGATGCACTGGAGGTTTAGCCAAAATTTACTTACGCTGAAGCAGCACTATCACTCAGGTGTATTTTCTAGCTTTGGTTTACTTGGTCCATGTTATTAGGCTGGACATGACGAAGCTATTCCATTTAATTACTATTTTGTGTAGTCAAGGTACCGGGTTTTTGTTCGCCCAACGTCGTGGCCCAAGTGCTCCGTTTTAACTGGACGGAAATTATTCTTGTACAACATTGCTCAAGGCTCGCAGCTGTCCGCCAACAAACTGAACCTAATTAAGAGGCAGCTGTGACCGATATCCATAATCTAATCTGTGGCCCAGTGTAAGTCTGCCATTGTGCAATGAAAATTGGCTGGTCCAAAAATGTTAGTCATTATGATCAAGTGTCATATTTGCAATTATTGCAGTATCTTGAGTCTGTGTTACAGCCTGCGTTCTGTTGTTGAATGGTTGTTATGATTATTATTTTAGTCTTCATTGGTTTATGGGTGTTCATTATTATTTTCCATTGCATGGAATTTTTTGAACGGGTTAAAACCCATTCCATTAAGCTTCGTAGTGTAAAAATGGCATGACCACTCGTTACCTCATAACCAAAGTACATCACATGCTGTGGTACTTCTCGTAGTTCCTCAACAGTGTAGAACAGAGGTTCTGTTTCTAGTGGGATTTCGCGCATCACTTAGCCTTTCTGTGACTGGGTCTACTACTTGTTTATATTTTTTAAATGTATAACTTTTATTAATTCGTCATTGTAACTTTTTGGTACAAATAAGGCCAACTTAAGAAGGGACTACTACCACTACAGCGGGTATGTACTTATGAGTACCTGACTGATTTTATGTTTACGGAGATACAAGAAAATTCAACCATCATTGCGGCAAGAAATGGTTCATATTCAGCCAGTTCGCCTTATGAAAACATATCACAAATTTTAGTTACTAAAATTTATTCATACCGTAAGAAAAGAAGTACGTAGGCTTACGTTAAGCTACATTATATTTTAATGCTAATGTGTCTGTCACAAAGCTAACCCGTAAAAATAGCTATTAGCAATGTGATAGAAGGAAGCAGTAATAAAAAATAGTATTAAAAGTGCACTGCAAAATGAGCATATATGAAAGTAAGACATTCGCTTACTCCATTGCATCGTGTTAGCTAGGACCCAAAAATACAGACAGGAGTCAACGACAATACTAACTGCATAATGTTTCCATGTAATATGAACCTGAGCTCAAACGGGGAGCAAAGTCCTGTGGACTAAATTGCTCATGAAAATATTGAAAAACTACAACGTAGCTAAACGATTAGAGGCCTATTTCATACGCACAACCATTTAAATTGTGCGTTGGTATAACAACTGGGCTGATGACGTTCCATTCGTACCACACAGAACGACCAGAGCTGCAGCGACGAAAGCGCACGGATACAGTGTCACCTTTACGTATTTGTACTGGATTCTATAAAAAAAAACAAAAAAAGAGGTGTATTCCCAGGGTCAGTTTCGCGTTATCTCCACTCGAATTGCAACTTACGCGAATAGGGAAATATATGGGAAACCAACTCAGCATTCCTTCAGTAAAGCTTGACGGAAGAATGCTCATCATGACACCTCCAAACAGTTCTGACTCAAAGTATCCAGCAAATCCACTCAACACACAGTCAGAACTGGCAACAAAATCTAGCTGCTTCGAACGATCGTTGGTATCCCCGGCAACTATGAACAAATTAATCCTTGTCAAATAATGGAACTATGCACCCAGTTACATCTCACTAAAATTAATGCACGGTAAGTTTCCCATAAAACAATTCCATTCTGGGCTACTCACCTTTATTCGGATGGTGATATTCGAATAGTTTTAGCGGTTCTGCGATGTCGTACTTGTTTTTCATATGAACAACATAGGGAGTCTGGTAATGTGCCGCGTCAGTCTTTGGATTCTTGTCTGGTAGGTTTCGTACCTCCGTGTGAAGTTTTGCTGACATTATGGGATGCACAAAAGACGTGTAGCTCGTCGGAATCATGATTCCATCGTCTGGAAAGAAAATATATCCAAATTAATTACTCTTTCTGCAAAAACTGAAGCCAATAAGGTAAGTCACCTTTTAGATACCCCTGAGCTCCATCCAAGCATTCTGGCGACAATTCGTTGTCACCGAAAGATCCCAGTAATTCTGAAACAATTATGTCAGCCCTAACAGTAGGGTTCCATTTCCTCATATCAGAATGAACAACAGTAACATCAAAACCCCACTCCTTCCATTGCGTGCGTTGCAAATGAAACAGAGTATTTGCGGCATGACGGTTTTTCTCCAGTGCGAACAAGTTAATAGGACGTTTGGTTTTTTGCGAAGCTAATATTGCGGCCTTTACGATGGGTCCACGTCCAGCTCCGAGCACCATTACGACTCTAAAAATCACACTCACCATGTAATAAAATTCACCGCACGTTGAGGTCTTTGATGGTAATGGAGATTTTCAAAATGTCTTACAATTTTTCATCAGTTGGTTCCGGCTGTTTATCTATAATTGCTGCTGCTATAGCATCCTCATAAAGCACGTATTTAATGGGATCCTTCTCAAAAACTTCGTACGTGTGAGATTCTAAATTATTCATAAGCGGTTGCAAGGGAGACTGAAGGTAATCGTCGTAGCCAACCAGCCATGAGTCTTCCTGGTTAGTTTCCTCCTGTAATTTATAATCAACATTATGTTCTGACTGCTGGATGAACGAATACTGGTCTCTTACAAATAGTTTTGACTTACCCACTGCCGATGCAAATGGTCTATGTACTGACGGTAAAATTTATGCTCTTCTTTTAGTGGTCCATTAGGCTGTATTAGAACTTGCGAGGTTATGCTAAAGAGCCTTTTAAGCAATTGCTGGTGCATTTTTGTCAGCACAGGGTAGCCACTAGGGTTCTGAACAAAAACGCCTAAAAGGAACAACACAATGTATACGCACCTCCAATCAACTTCACACATTTATATTCTTTCCAACTAACCTGTTGGAAGTATAATTGACTTAATGGGTTCTCCCAGCCATCTTTTGATATCCTCTTCATCTGGAATGTTGACAGACATTTCCAACGAAACGCCGACTCTTCTTTCAAAGTTGCATTCAGAATGAAAAGCTGACCATCTGAAGAACGAAATATAATTGCTTAAATCATCTTCCATGGCTACCAACGTTTCATATTTGACTTGCTTTAATCAGCTTACATGTACCAGCCGCTGCGACGAGATTCTTCAATATCATCACTGCAGTTAGTGGAATGCCATGGAGCGCGGACAAATTCATCTGGCTTGGTAATCATTGGAACTCGCACCCAAATCTAAAAACACATAACATTGCACACATGTTGCCACAACAACAATACCATATATCCAGTAAAAACTTCTTACACTATTCAAATATTCATTCGTTTTGGCGTTCACAAGTTCTGCCATGTTGGCCACACATTTGGGGTCCGGCTCAATGAGGATTGCTGGGGAATTCAAATGCATACAATAGTCTATTTCATGTTTAATCAACTCTACGGCGTTTCTTCTCAAAACACGGTCTTCTGATGACAACTCAGTCCTCAAAGACGAAATTTTCCCCACAAACGAGTGAGACCAATCTAAAAAACAAAGAAACAACAAAGTCCTACAATAGCTCCACTGCATAAATCGGTCGCGTTACTTCTTTCTCCGCTGTTACACATATGATGATGTAAGTCCATTCCTTGTTAACTTCATACCTGACGACTGCAAAGAGAGATCTGAGAAAGTAAATGGCTCAGTTAATGGTGCACTCACATCCTTCAGTAATTTCTGTGTCACGTCTGGCTCCACCACATTGATACAAATGTAGTCAAATCTGAAACATCATTAAATTCGTTACGGGTGTTCTTTAGTTTCAAAAACCTGTCAGTCATATCCATTCATAAAAGCAGCACATATCATTGCATTTCACAGCTATACTACAAAATAATTTCATGCCATAATTATGTCTGTCATTCCGAAATTGTACTAACCCCACTGAGCGGGAAAACTCCAGGCTTTCTTGAACATCGTTGACCTTCTCCAGAATCACTCCGACAGCGAGTTTCTTACCCATTCTGATCCACAGTTGTCTAGTGACGTTAGTTTTTTTATTACTGCTCCAATTTCCCCAAAAATCCTAAACAATGATACTCTGGTCGCTCACACGAGCACGCACTTTTAACGCACAACTTGAGTTGCCCTGTGAACGTGTTTCAGTAACAGCGTGCTTCTCATTTTTTCATGAGCGGCTTTCATCTTTCCCTCCACTGCGATCTCCATGTCATGGAGCGTCGTTTAGTGGAAAGAGGCTAAAAAACGTTGCTGAGGTCTAAAAACCTTTGTGTTTTACCTTTCACCATAGCCTGTCATACATTTCTAGGTATTATCCAAGAATCCTTATGCATTATTGTACAGAATAATATTTGCTAATCTCCGGAACTCCTCAGTCAGGCACGCCTTGAACATACCTCGGAGTTATTGCCCGTTTCTTTTTGCTAATTCATCCTGTCCCACTTTATGAATTCATTAAACATGTCTGCTCAGTCCCTCCGGTCGACTCTGACAAAATTCCTCCTTGCATGCTTTCTGTCCATAGTCACGGCAATGTTGACTTGACTATTATGCAACGGAGCAGACCATAATGTCTTAACGCCAAATGTGTGCCACATGCCTTAAGGATTCCTCATTCATGTGGAGACTTAAACGTGAATAAAATTAGACACTCCGTGAGCTATAGAAGATACTACTAGATACATAAACATACAAAAATATCTGTGATGCGGATGAATCAGAAAGTTCTATTCTCATTCGGAGTAAGTTGCTTTCTTGATGATCATGTCCGCAACTTTCTGTGAGCTCCTATCGTATAGGCAAAGATACGAAGGTCATGTTGTTATTATTTCAACAAATCAAAATCCTTCGGAGTGAGGGTGGGCTTTTTGTAGAAACATGGCGGCTAGCCAAGGCATTGATGAGAATGAGAGCTATTGTGCAAGGTAAAAGCCCGAGATTATTTTCCTCCTTAGAATAACAAAGCATGTATAATATCTATAGGTAGTCGTACGTAGTTTCTTACATGAGCCATGTTATTTTGTGTTTTCCTATTTAACAAATCTCTGGCTTCAGAAATGTCGGGTTCGACTGAGATTAGCTACAAGGAGGGATGGAAGCAAGAGGAAGTTCGGTGATTAATTTCTCGTATGCACCCACAATAACCACTTCACACGCGGTGCGTGGGACGGTATAGATGCAAATTTTTCATGGTCTCAATCAAGGTCTGTTATTATTTGCATGCCTATTTAAACTGCCATTTTATATTTCTCTAAATTCCTTTATGTTTTCTTTATAAACAGGATCAGCTCTCCCTTTTTCTTACTGTTAAAGTGGATTCATTCAAGCATTCGTTGAAGCCTATCGTGTTTCTTTTATACCATTATATCCTCTGCTGGATTGAGGCACGAGAGTGGGTAGAAAGGATGATGGCAGAGGAGTTTAAAAGTATTTCATGGCATTGATTTAGTGAAACAGAAGTTGAGTTTTTAAGTCATCTTTAAAAAGAACGGAAATGCTGAGATGTATAGAAACGGAACGCTAAGTAAGCCGATTTACTTCGCCGGGGACATAAGGGAGCAGAGGGTATTGCCAGCCATGGGATCGTGGGTGTAAGCAGAAACAGAAATGCGAAAGTCCGATAACATCCTGAACTTCTGCAGGTCATGGTCAACCCATTATATGATTTATTCAGTACATCAAAACCATGCTTGGAATCTTTTCATGGAATTATAGTTTGGAAACGCGTAAACATCATTGTCTTTGTTTGCTTGAGAGACAAACAGAAAACATCCGGCTCAAATCCCAATTTAATTGCCATTGCAGGGACTCCAAATAATGTAGAACTGCTGAATGCTTGTTTTCAAGAATTTCGAGTGTGGGTGGATGATCAACCTCTATAGAGATGAACAACTGAAGTGAAATTTTCACTTCATCACATATGAATTTCCAAAATGAATGATTTTAATTTCGTAAGACGCTTCTTATTCATTCTGAAGCGACTTTCGCAATCCATGTTCCACGTTTACCATGGGAAATGATTCGTGTTCATTGAATTCCAGGGGAACCCTGTGCTTCTAGTTTTATTTCTCAGTACATTTTAGCATAATTTTCATGGAGGTCAGTCCCAGATCGGACAGACGATGAGCCGGTATGCGATGTTCACCTAGAATTCTGGAATCTGACGAATGACGCTCCACTCTTCCATCACGGTCCAAGGTTAAAATGTATGTTGTCTACTTAAAATAAATGAAAGTGTTTCAACGTGCCTTAACAGCAAAGAGATTTCTGTGCATCTGTTTTGCCTTAAGTTAAACAGCTCATTTGTAGCAGATGACGCCGGGTTACACAGGTTTAACATTAACCTGATTTATTTACTTGAAATCCGTAAATGGAGCACAACCTTTGTGAGGGCGGTATCTCCGGAATCTGACAAGAAAAATAGCAAGTAAACTTTGTCCATTTCTGTTGCTTACACCCTATACGACCGGGCTACTGGATTAAAATAACATAAAAAATCTTAAACAGCTTGTAAGATGGCTTTTAGAAGCTAAGCTGTCATTGCTATAATAAAGACCTTTAAGCTTCTACCCTTCCAACCAACAAAGTTCCGCTGCAAAACGTATGAAATAGCTGTACACACACAAACGCATACAGTACAGTAGTTCGTGCACGTCTTGTAGTATACGAAAATATCCCTGTAAGATTGTGCACAGGGAACCTTGAAATAGATACGGATGTTCATAATAGAATTCACACATTCATAGTAAACATGATTCTTTTCTAACCATGCATGATTCGTACAAAATAAGTTAACACCAAAGCTTCTCTCTCTCTCTCGCTTTTTCAGAGTCCATGAACACATACTCAGAATTATAACAGCAGGGAGAGAAAGGAGGAGGAACTTGCACATTTTTCTAACCGAATAAGTTGGCTATAGGAACTTAAGACCAGGAAAAGTTGGTTTGTGTATAAAGCAAGGACTACGACCACACGAAGAAGATTTTTTGAAATCTTGCCCAGTTTTTTCTCATGCCCTTTCCAATGCTTCAAAACTTTGGCCAAGCCGTGTTGGTAAGCTAGCTATATAGAGTCTGAGCGTCGTCATACGGATCCAATACCGTTTGTCTTTTTCTACTCAAACGTACACTTACTACTCTTCCTATATAAACATTAAGATTAAAATCCTCACGGGTACAAATAGTTTTTCCTCCTTATGCCCTCCGTAACTTTGTAATAAGAAGAGGTTCAGGAACGTGTGTGTGTGTTTTTGTGAATCTGTGTCTCTCTTGTGTGAGGACATTAAGCAGTAGCTACGACTAACTTACAGTAAGTACACAACAGCTGAAGCCAAAAGCAGCCATACGAGAAGACCATATCATCATCAGCTTTTTTACGTATTTTTCTCAACAATTATTTCAAACTCGTCCACTACTCGTCACACCATCACCACCATCTGTCTCAGTACATATATTTTTCTGTGTAATACCTTTTAACTTTGTCTTTTTCTATTGTTATCATTATCTTTCTCCCGGCTCCACCATCATCCGCCTCATCTTTCCGAGTGATTCCGGCTGGCTGATAACCACGGCAGCTGAGTGAGTGAGGAATAACCGTGTGTAAACTAATTCAATCTCTCTCTGTTCTTCTCAGCTCCTCCGGACAAGCAGCTCATTGGAGTTTCTTTCCGCCTCAGCTACTTTCTTCCATATTCCTTCTACGACAATTATTTTCGTCAATTTATTTCCTCTAAGTTTTAAAGGTAAGCCTTCCATTTAATTTTGTGGATTATCAGTGCGATTATAATCATAAGCTTTTTCTTAAGTTTGACTCCGTTCTAGAGTTCTTTTTCTTCTGTGTGTTCAGCCAAGCTTGTTTAACATACCTCAGTCCAATAATAGCTCAGCCATATATAGCTCTCTTCATCTGGCTCATTTCCTACCTCTCTTGTATATGAATCTCTACTGTGTAACCTTTATGACCTCTACTAATGTACAAGAAATTTAAAAGGAAAGGTTTACGATTGAAATTCAATTAAAACAGCCATTTTCTTTGGCAATTTGCACAATTATTGAAGCCGATGGAATTGAGTTTCAGTGATAAAGTAGTTATGCAACGTCTGTAAGGACAATTGGGCTGTGCATCAGATGGGAAGAATGTAAACTGCCACCTTGAGCTCCATATCAAGTGGCATTAATGGGAGATAGTGCCCTTAATTAGCAATCCGGAGTGCTGTTCAAGATGAGAAAAACAGAGAGCCGCCGACTGCAGGGCTTTTTTCATGCTCGGCTGCATCTCCCCTTGTAGAGCTCTTGATGGGAACGTGTAATTAAAATCGGATTTTCTGTTTTTACAGGAAATTAGTGAGAAAATGTCGGCCCACAAGCCACCAGTATGGAAGAGACCCAAGACAAAGATCTATGATTACAACTACAACTTGGGCGAACATTATTACAAGCCCCAATTGAGACACGCTGATGGAAAGTTCACGAACCGTGCCGCAAGTCCACCAAAAGCAAAAACTTTTGCGGAACGTTTCGCAGAAGATCCAGTTTACGGAAATAATTCTCCATATGATTATCGCAAATCCTCTGGAGTAGAGCAGCCAGCCAGTGGAAGCACAATTTTCGACACTCCTTTCGCAGCAAGACGTACCTCATTGCAGGATGAGTTCGGTGCCGCTCGTCGACCATTGTTTGATCGCGGTCTAACCCCGGACTTGGATGATATTCGTCCAGCCAGAACACGTATTAATCTTGGTGAGAGAGTGTTGGATGCTGCGAGGGGACTTAGTTCCCGTAGCATTTCTGGAGATGCTAACTTTGGAACTGGCTTGTCTGCAGAGGATGCTTTTGAGGATCCTTTTTTCCAAAGGCGACGATTGCTGCCACCTCGCTCCGCCGATCCTGACTTCGGGTCTGAGGACCCCTTCAAGAGGAGACTTCCGGCCTTGACTGGCGGCATTGATGACGATGAGTTTTTCAATAGCGCTAAGAGGGATACGGACAGCATTGTGAGTGGCTTCCGTGATAGAATGAAGGCCCGTAAGGCTAGACTGGAAGGAGCTGAGGAGGATGCTCCCTTTGAATCACGCCTTGATCGCATCAAGTCCCGTGCAAAGGCCAGGATGGATGAGCTGGAAGATGACCTTCCCAGACTTAGCCTTCGAAGTGGACGTGGTATCTCCGCTTTGAATGATTTGGATGACTTGGAATCCTCCTTCGGTACGACTGCATCTGCCTCATCCAAGTCTTTAAAAATCTCTAAACGTACCGTAAGGGCTACTACTACTGTTGAAACTGAATAAAGCTTCAAAAGCATTACCAGCAAGCAACCAACCAACTTATGCAAGCAGTGCAAGAGCGACAACAACAACGCCTTATAATCCAATTGCTACATCTCACGCTCATCTAAACGCTACGTTCGCAACACACTGCAAATAACTTTGAGCGTCGCCTTAAAATAATAATGATTAAAATAGCTAATTTAACTAATGTAAATAACGGAGCTTATGTTAACTACTATCATGTTACTCACATAACAACATCAACAACAACAACAGCTCTGTAACTACATAACAAACATTGGTACAACAAAGTAAAAAATTTCACATTCTTCTATTCCTTATCAAGGTACATTTTGATGATGATGAACACTGAGCGGCCATGCCTATATGAAGATATTATTACAACATACCATTGGAAGATACTACATAAGAACAGCTTTAGAGAGAAATCAGAGCGGAACGCTCTAATTTTATTTATTCACTAAAATGAATACAGGAAAATGGACACAAAATTCTATTGGAAAATTTCTAATAATTCTGCTTACGAATAAAATACCGTTACGTTGAAAATAAACCTCTTTTCCCCTTTATTTAGTATTTGTCATCACAAGCAAAAATAATGGCGTGGCCTCCGATCAAATCAAGGCTCTCATATGTACGGGTAGCTCTGTACGAAAAAAAACCAAATGGAGGATATGATTTCAAAATCATGTCGATCTTTGTTCCAGGCACGTGTAGAATCAATGTCCTATCTCTCGGTGGATCAATCGTTGAAGATCTCTGACCTTGTAATCCAAACTCTACATATGCTTCATCATTAATATTCAATGTTAAAAGTACACCTCTATCTGTCACCTCAATCTTCCAGCCCCACGTGTGGATTTCTTTGTAAATGCATGTGGTTTTCCCATATTATGCTAAATTCAACTCAGCATCCAGTAAATATTTTATATCTCATGAATTATGCCACGCTGGAAGTTTTCTCAGGGATTGTGTGACATAGTTTTTGATGGTGTCAACGGAGGTGAATGTGATCTTCCTATCCATAATCCTTTTTGAATACTTGACGAGCCCGGAAGTGGTTCATTCCATTGAGAGCTGATACCACGAAGAAATACGGCAGTGGTTTGTTTCAATGATCTCTAGGAATTCCAGTAGTTATGGACTCTTGTTTTTCTAGATTTTGGAATGCATTTCCTTCTTCGAAGTTACGAAGAAGTTTGCCATACTGAATAAGTATTGAAGAGATGTAGCAGAATAGGAAAGAGAATTTTATGGGCAAATTTTCAACTTCATTCTGCGGTGGAGTTCTCACAAGGTGAAACTTTTATTCGTTCACAAGGAAATTAAACTTTGAAAATGCATTCATAAAAAAGCCATTGGTATTGAAACTGGTCATAACTTTTTACAAGGAGCCTTAGTGTTTCTGTAGAAAATTGCTAGTAGAAAAAAACTCGGTCCCAGGCTTAAGCCCTCTACCAACTTTGTTTTTGTACTATTAGTTATGTATACTCCGCTCGACTGGTACCTTCTCTTTGTTCATAAGTACAGTATCACAAGCTTTGATGTGAGGTCGCCTTTGAATAAACCACTGTAGTTGCAT
>JAQFYD010000312.1:0-21421 GCA_034694225.1 Bourletiella hortensis | reverse complement strand
TGGGGTTTCAAGTCTACCGGAGGTATGATGCTGAAGTAACATTCTAAGGTGGCAAAATATTAATTGGCACTAAAAAACGTTACAAGCACTAGGCGTTTATTGAGTTTGCACTAGATGACAATTGTAATATGCACTAAAATTAACAAACACTTAGCCAGGGAAAAAATTAGTATGCATTTAAATGTCAGTAATCAGCACTTCAACTAATTTTTCCGCTTCTAAGGCCCTGCAATCGCATCCATGAAATCATTAGTAATTGCTGGAGCCGAGTCAGCTATGAGAACTGTCGTTGAGTATGAAGCAGTCACAAGTTCCGCACCCTTCTTGATGCTTTTGACTATGAATGCATAATCAGACACCGAGGCAGCGACAGCCATACCAACGGGATGAAAGGTTCCGTCTTTGTCATTGACACCGACATTGTATGTTTGCTCCTGTCGTGAATGAAATTTGGGTCAGCAGCAAAGTTTGCCTTCCGGGTGAGCTGACACCTTGTCAAGGAAAAGTTTAGAATCTGTGAGAGTGCGACGGGGAAATAATGAACAGCTAAGGTTTCCATCCTTCATTTCTGCCAAGTATGCATCACACTCATTTCATAGCATCAACGGAATCTACACGAGCCGGGAACAATGCATACTGCGCTTTTCCGCCGGGAAATAATTGAGGGTCGCTTCATTGTTAACTCGCCAATTCCTGCCCAAGTAACCAGCATGCCGATTTGACTCACACTACTGACAGTACGTCCTTATGTACAACTTATATACCAGTTGCGGGGAGGGTGAGCTCAGGAGCAAATTAATCGCCAACCAGGCCGGTGTGGATTATTTCATGGGACTGGCGAAGTAGTCCAAATAAATAGCAACTTCTTCCACAGGTCTCAAGCAAAAAATGAACGACATTGGAAAAAATGGTTAGGTCAGGATGTACACTGTATGCGTAAACAAACCTTTTCTCTGCATAATAATGAACACGGTCATGGGTCATGAATAATAATGGGCAAAATTTTATATAATCCCGAAAAACTTGTCTAATAACTTTTCCACCTGATCCTCATATTATTACATTTGGTTCAAGGAATCTTTGTGATTTGAAAAAGCAACTGACTCGTATATTTTTGTGCATTACAAATACTGATTATAACAGGACTGGCCTGAACTATAGGACTAGTAAACAGCGGTAACAACAACAACAAGAACAACATTACTCCAAGAGTCAAACACAGTTTGAGGGAAGGCGAGGAGAGTGGTTCAATTAAGTAGTAGGAAGTAGCGAATAGTAATTATAATAATAATCATATATAGTGTGTATGTGAAGGTACGAGCAAAATTACGTGGTAGATAGTAATACTCCCGAAAAAACGACGAAGCACACGCTAACCCGAAGTGTTTCTCGAACTGCTAATCATGGATTGAATCTTTTGGATGATATTGTTGTAGGATGACTGTTCCTTTGAGAGCTCCAATATCGAGTCCCCACTAAACCTCGTCCGCATGGGCAAATGCAAAGCTAAGGGATCCCTCAGACGACCAAGATCCTGCTGAATCTTCTCGATCCTGTCTTTCAGCTTGTTGTACCGCTCCACATCCATTCCCATTTTCTTTGCATGCTTGTGAAACGTTATTAAATACTGTCGGTCCTTTACATCAGGCAGAACATACTCCTGTACACAACGAACAGTCAAGTAATCATCATTACAATTATTATTCTTCCACTGTTTAAAAACTTAAGTAATCATATGTATGAAATTTTAGGACGTACCTGCTTGGTTAGCACAAAGTAAGCATAAGCCAGCATGGCCGTTCCGTAAGTAACAAAGTAAGTCACCGGTTCCATAATGTCCCACGAGTATTCCCACCAGGTCAGTCTGGCCAAAACTCCAAACTGCACGGACATGAGTCCTAATCCCACCCATGTCAACACCCCAGCTTTCTTGCCAGCCCTTTGAGCCACCAGTTCCCTCTTCTCCTCCAACGGCCCAACCTCCATTTGAAGTGTTTCCAACTCTGCTAACAGCTCCCGTTCCACTTTCAACTGGTGCTCGTCTACATTCAGTGCGGCATACAGCTGACCCACCAAATTTCTCACGGATGATAGCCTCTCTATTTCTTCCTGAAAACAGAAATGTAGCCGGGGTTAACATGCTTGATCAGCAGCAGGACGGTTGAGGGAGGAGAGAAAGAAAACATCCATTGTTTTTGCTACAGCTATGCTACCTTTGAAGGCTTCTCCTGTGCTGGAGCTTTAACTCGGTAAGATTGGTCATTGATAATGATATCAAAATCATCTTCCATGAGCATCTCAATCGTGTTGGAAGAACCGATTCGAACACCGTCTTTGGTGGAGTGAAGAGCAATCCGATCGATCCCTTTATCCTCCAGCTTGACCATGCTCAGAAGATCCCCCACAGTATTTGTCAAGGGCTTCACGATGAACCTGCATCGCTCCTTTCGTGATGGTAAAGGGATTGTGAACTGGGGAAGACCGCGGTAGTAGACTACTTCTACTCCATTCTCCTCTTCCTTATCTGAAAATTAGAGGAAAGTACAATAAGAAAAACAAAGCATTGTCTTCATCAAAAGCACGTGTCTCTCTCACTGCCCTCATGAGAAATTATTTTGCAGGCCTCACGCTACAAATTTTAAAAATCAGGGTCACTGAACTACAATAATAATTCTTTTTGAGAAAGCTGCTGCTGCTACTGCGTGATCTGGAAAGGAGAAGAAGCTGAACGATTTAATTGCTCTTCAACCTTGAGTGCCCCGTTTCATTATAATGCTTCACTGGGAATAAAAATAATAATAATAATAACTCCATCCCACTCCTCAAATATGTTGAAATAAGCGAAAGCTACCACTCACACTCCGACTGAGCACATGTGTACAAAATTACTGTCACCTGAACGAAGGAACAGGCGTGTCTGAAATATCTGCAAGATGATCATTAGCAGGACAGTAGTGCTGCCTTGTCCAGTCATTAAGGCCTGACAGAGTACATAAGAATATCCTCATATATTTGCCCAAGAGCAGTAACGTGAGAACTGGAGTCTATTAAGAGGAACAAGAGGAATTGCTGCTATTATTGTGTGAATGACTTGTTTGGATTTCTAGGTCAGTTTTTATGCTTTACTACTTCCGTGAGAAAGGGTAATAATTGTAGGGCCAAGTGCGGGAAGGGAGGCGGAACGGGGAGAGTAATTTCTCATATCTTTGTCACTATTAACCATACTTGCATCCTTCCTTTTCATCTCCTCTGCTCCTTCTTCTTCTTCTTGGTCAATAGTTCTGGTCACTTGCTTACTCTTGGGCCACGACCACCACCACTTATAGTTACGTAGACAATGCCAGAACTTTTCCCTAGTCTCATGAACTCAGTCAGTCAGTCTGTCACTAGCGCAAGCAACTTTCCCATCCAATACTCACTGAAAAATAAGGAGATTGCGAGAAGTAGTGTCAGAGGTGAACTCGATCCCAATCCATCTTCTGTATTTCTCTTCCCAACAAGTCAAGTTAAAACAAAGTTTGGAGCCCTAATTCTGTAAAGTTTCTTCCATGGTCTACGTCCACAAATCGTCCCGTTCCGCTGGAACATGAACGACTGCGGAGAGTGATTTAGATTTTGTTGTTTTTCTCTGTTGTGCGAAGAAGTAAATACTAAGGTGGCTTAATGAGAAACTCGCGAGAAAGTTACAACACTTGCTCTCCTCCACGGAGCATCTGCAGCAGCACCCCAAGCTTTGGAAATAATGGGGTTACGGAAGCTGGAGCGTGAGTGATCCTTACTATTTACTATAGACATTGTCGTCAAATATTTTTCAACTCCTTCCTTCGCCTTTCTAAAGCTTCGACTATAATAATTACAACTCAAATCAATTCTACGTTAAACTTGTTAGGAGCAGCAGCGGCAGACACAGCCGTATCAGTCGACGGCAAATTTTGGAGTGTAACTGGCTCCTGCACCTTGAAGACACAGAGTCGTCCGAAAGCGAGCCAGTTGTGCTGGAATCGGCCGGCAGCAATACCACATCACAGAAAGAGTCCACAGACCTTGACATGGACTTTATATCGTACTCTTCAACTGCCACTAATGACACACACACATACGCCATTGCTGATCCTTCAGACGAGATCATTTCTATAGCATCCAGCACCTTTGAGAGCAGGTTAATTAAATGATTCTTTAGCTCACTCCGGCCTCGTCGTCGGGTAATCCATTCCAAGTTATTACTTGAAGACTATCTTGGTATATTTTACAGTAGTTACAACGGCGAGAATTCACTCGCAAGGCTGTCCTTGGCAGATTCTTCCTTATTGGGGAGCTCAGAAAGAACTGAAGTTCGCAGAGTTCGGGAGATATTTGAGAGAAAGAAAGTGGAAATAGAGGCTGGAAACGGGATTCCGCGTCGAAGTGGGAGGTCACTGGTTCCACTGCCGACTGAAGACATCTGCAACAATAATGCACTGAAGGAGAACCTACAGCGTCTAACAAGGGAATTGACAGGAGGTCTCCGTGGAGCACAGAGTGTTCAACAGTTGAATAATCTCCCATCTTACCATTTATCTGACGTACTTGTCAATGATAAAATTGTGATCGAAGAGTCCTCCCGGAGCTACTCACCAGTCAAAAAACATGGGTCAGTCAGCAGTTTCAGTTTAAGGTCTATGTTGCCTACGTATGGGGAGGAATGCTAAAAATTAATACTGTATTGCAGGGCCTGTGAGTTTGACCTTCAAGGAAGAACCCGATGGCCATCCCTGCGGAGATGGAAAAGCATGGGAACGGGAGTATTTCCCTCGTCATCAATGCCCCCCAAAGATCCTTCGCTATTACGAGGTCCAAGTACTGACAAGAACTCAATGATTCCAGCCGAAGAAATGCCTGCCCCCAATATCGTCAAGAGCGTCCGCCATGTTTTTGAGCAACTGTCATCATCATCTTCTGCCGGGCGAAAAGATATGAAACCAGACGACCGACGGATGAGCCAATTTCAATCGCTGAAAGCAACTTATGACAAATGGTCAGCAAAAACGTCTTTCCGCACTCCCACCACTACCGCCAACAACGCAATCAAAGAAGATTGTGTCAGCGAGGAGAAAAAACCAGAAACAATCCCTCAACTAAAACATGTCAACACGACATCCACAAGCGAAAAAATTGCAAAGAACATTCACATCCGTCCTTCCGAAATTCCTTCCGAAATTCCAAAATATCCTACTCAACCTGCTTCTATGGAAACTAAAAGCTGTTTCAATATCCATAATAACAAAAGTCTTCCTCCTCGGTCTTGCTCCATCGTCATGGAGAGGACAAAAACAGAGCCTTGCTGGAGTAAGCTCAAGTTCAAGGAGGATGACGATGATCAAGAGTCATCATCACCGGAAGACTTGTCCTTACTGACTGAAGCTCCAAAAATTATTTCAGAAACTGTTCTCAATCGGATTCGCTCATTCGGAACAACGACAACTTACTTTGGTGGAGCAATAATAGGACAGACTGTGATGAACCACCAAATCCTCCCGGCTTCATCCGCCTCCATTAATACTGAGCTGCATAGAGATTCTGAAGAACCACCAGCGAGGGAAAATGACCTGACCCAACTGGGCACACAAAATGGTTCCAATCAATTACCCCTCACCTTCACCCTCCAACTGGCCCACAACAACAACAGTGAAGATGACCTAGGACCACGAGTTGTTTCCGTTCTTCCTAAATTATCAGCTCAAAAGAATGATGAAGGGATCGCCCCTGTGAGGAAAATTCCGCCGGGAAACGAGTTGATATTAATTCCAACAAGAACTTTGAATAATAACAACAACAACATTTTATCCGATGCTGGAACACCCTTGTCAGACTTGAACAATAACACTATACTAGATGATCAGCACAGCACATTTTCACAAATTATTATTGAAGCAGCAAGGTTTTAGAGTCTACTTTTGGAAGTTGGGAAGACAGCAAACGTATACAGTGAACCTTGAGCAAGCACATCCCAGTTACAGCAGCTTATTTTTCTTTCCATCAATCGAGCTTTAGTTATTTTTCAGTTTCTTCTTCCATATCTGCACTAATACTTGATAATAAAGAGAAACAGAAAACGAAACCATGTGAGTTGGCTATTTTTCACTTTAAATTGTATACCTTGCTGAGCAGAAGACGATGTTCGCCAGTCATCAGGAGGAGTGTTTAGCTGAGAAGAGAAAGGTGCACTGCTTGTGGTGCATCCCCGAGAATGACCCCAGTGACCTAGCCACACCTGCAGAATAATTAACAAAATATCGATCAATTCCAGTCCTATTTAATTATAATCCTTTTCATAACAGTGTCATTTCGATTCTTGTTAGAAACTTACGGCATTGTTAGCAGTTGGAACTACAAGGGAAGATGATGAAGGAAAAATCCCGAATCGACTCGGGCTTTGTAAAATGACTAGACAGGTCCGACGAAACGGTAGCACCATTGATAACAATGATTAGAAAGGAAATTCACAAAAACGACAATCTAACAACACGCAACAACAACAATGACTAAATTGTCTATCAATTTAACAACAGCACCGCTTGGCCTTAACACACAATTTAATGCAAAAATTTAATAATTTTCCTACTATTCTTCAAAGGCACCTTTAACTCAATTCTGTTTTATGATCTCCTCCAAATCTCGAATTCTTTTTCATCACTCGTTCACACTCGGTAACATACGAAAACAATCATGACTAGTACTCTTGCACACTTTACTACTGCCTCTTCCCTACATCCAAACATAAAAGGTAAATTTGAAATTTGACGTTATAAATGAAGAGAATTTCGGAAATTGGGGTTCGATGGTGCGGTAGGGCGAGTGAAGCGACTCACATGTTAATCTGGTGGTGACCAGCCCAAAAAGTTAACACAAACTGTGTATCGTATGCTGAATGTTGCAGGGATTTTTCTGTCTTTTCGTTAATTAGAAACAAATGGGGAAATTTGTGAGGAATGTGGCTAATTTTTTGAACAAGAGAGATCTAATTTAAGCGGATTGTTCTTGCCTTGGCAAGAGACGAGGAGGACGACGGGAGGTGGAAAAATACGCGATAGTCGCAGACACTCGACTCGACTCCATGCTCCAGTCAGCAGCAGCAGTCAGTCAGTCACTGGCTTATCTCTCGGCCTCTACATATATGTATACACAGGAGATCCAGACCCGCAAAATAATTACTGCACACCCTGTACGTCTACTATGCAAAAAGTTCCTCATTCATCTCCTCTAAAGTATGAGCCAAAAATATTAAAATTTCCAAAACAAGAGTCCTGCCATTTTCTTTAAATGCTAAAATCATAATAAAACGCCAGCGGGATCTTACAGCTTAACTGTCCATATTTACAGAAAAACTGGAGATAAAGACCATTTTTTCCAACCCCGTCATACCGTTTGTTTACATGCGAATCCAGCAGCTTACGGACTACGGACCGCATGCTTCGTCACCAGTCGGCATAATTTCATGCATTTTCCCTGGACTTGGAGACGACTCCCAGGGCAAATTGGATATGAATTCGAGCAATTAAAATGCTTGCAAGATACGCAATTTTCAAATTTCTTCGTCTCTCAGTGACTCGCAAGAGTAGGTAGGTGCATTAATTGTTTCGACTTGAAAATCAGACGGTAAAACATTCTCGGGTTTGTTTAATTCTTCTGCGCAATTATAATTGTGTCTCTCACTGTTTGAAGCTTGATACTAATTATGTGATGAATTTTTGGTCATGTCATTTATTTGCAGTGCAGTGATGAGGAAAAACAAAGCGAGGTCAACAAGACGGAGTTTTGTGGGAGGAAATATGAAGAAGACGAAGGAAGATCAAGATTTTATTGTTGGACGTTTTTTACGATAGTGGGTGGACATGGATGGTCAAGGATGTCCACGAAAAATTCCGTTGTTGGAGAAGATGCAGAATCTCTGCATCTTCGACTGCAGAATGACGGCGAAGATGGCAAGATTAGAACGGTTGGTTACTACTACTTGGTGAATTTTAAGGTGAATAAATAATATACGTTGGAAGAAATACTAATAAAATTATTCATAGTTCATGACCGGCCTCGGACCTTGTTGCCTCAGGATGCCGTAATCTTCTTCTTCTCATTCATGAATGCAACAATGAGGATGAATTCAAGAGGAACGGGGGTTGGCTCCTTCTTTTCCTCCTTAAGCCCGACAACAAGAAGAAATGCATACCTTGCCTTATTACTTGTTATTGGGACAGCTGAAGAATTCTGACTGACTCACCTGTGTGCCGTCTTCACGAGCTGCTTAATACAACAGCAACAAGACAATTATGAACTTGAGGAGGGAATGCTGTTCGCTTCTTCTTCTTTACAGAAGCCTCCTCCTTTGAGCAATCTTAATAACGGCATCGAGGATTCTTTGCTCCACTTCCCACACCAACAGGCTAACAACCACGGTATGAGTAATACTTCAATTCAATCAAATTCTTTTTCTCTTTGATTATTTTTTGAAAAAAGGCGTCTCATTATTGTGTTAGAGTGGGAATAATTTTGGATGTTTGTGATTTCTTTAGATGAATAAATTGCACGAGGGGCAAACATGAGTTGAACAACCAAGTGCTTTTGTTTTTTCTCTGGGGAATTGAGTGCGTGCGAACTGTCAGTGTATTGTTTCAGCAATATTATTTCTTTCTTCATCATTTAATAGTGCAATAATAATAAATGTGAAGAATAATAACCTGGTCAGAGGACTGTTGCTTTCATTGTGGGTCGAAGCCCTGTAGCTTCGAAGCAAGAACAAGTCAGAACAACAACAACAAGAACCACAAATCCGAAAATGTCCATGCCGGGCCAATTCATCCTGCAGCTTCTCCTCTTCTGTCTCCTTCCTTGTGAGTATTTTTTTTGTCCAAATAGAAATCGGATACCATTTTTATTTCTGAGTGGAAGTTAGTGCTGATTTTAATTGTGTTTTAATTTCAGACGCGTTGGCAAATAAGCCGCCGTATTTTTTGGCAGATTTGAACAATCATGTCATTGCAGAGAACACGCCGGTTGGGACACAGGTGTATACACTTAAAGCCGTCGATCCGGAGAATTCCCCAATAAGGTTTGGCCTTATGGGAACGGAAAAGTTGGCTGTGAATGAAAATACCGGTGAGGTCACGGTAGTCAAACCTATTGACCGTGAGGTGAGTTTATTTCGATGCTAAGAAAATTCTTGATTTTCAAAACTCATTCCAGAAATTATTCGGCTTGTTTTGTTTCTAGTCTGCATCGCAATTCAAATTGAAAGTTACTGTTGAGGATGTTGTGGAAGGGAGCAATGAAAATAATTTGGTGGTTGTCCCAGTCGTTGTCACTGTGCTTGACATGAATGACAATCCACCTCATTTCCTGAACCAGGTGAGCAAAAATGGAAGGAGTTGTATTATTTAATGCTCAGTTTATTTCTGTTTTTGTTAATGCATTTTTTCTTTATTTTCCAGAGTGCATTCGAGTCAATTGAAATTTCAGAAGAGGCGCGTGTGGGGACAAAAATTTTGTCTGTCTCACTCGCCGATCCTGATATCACTGGATTATCACTTAGCTTGAACTGTACACCAACAATTCAGGTACAATTTAATTCTGCAGGCTGCAGCGGTTCCCAATTTCAAGTTTTTTATTTCATCCAACATTTAGGTGGGCTTCGCTAATGATAATTTTCTCGTGATTATTCCAGTCACCTGAAGCCTGTGATGTGTTCGCTGTGGAGGTCAAAGAAGCTACAGCAGGTCATTTACGAGCAGATGTAAAACTTGCCACTAAACTAGACTTTAACAAACGATCTCTGTACAGTTTTGTGCTCGCATCATCCGTAAGTTTTTAGTTTGAAAAATTCAGAATAATAGCTAGCTCTTCTTAGCCATTAATAATTTTTGTTCACTTGATTTTCAAGGATGGAGACCACTTGACCCGAGCGACAGTTAATGTGCGTGTGAAAGATGTTCAAAATACTCCACCGGTCTTTACGGGGTCAATGTCTGGCCGAGTGAGTGAGGATGCTCCAGTCGGGTCGCTCGTCATGATTGTTCAAGCTAGAGACGGGGACCTTGGGAATCCAAGGGATGTCAAGCTTAGCCTTATGTCAAGTACGTTGCTTTCCTTTTCTGTTCCACTGTCATTTTACCTTAAAATTCTAGAGTGATGCTAAAAATTAGTACTTTGCCAGATCCTGGCAACTGTTTCCAACTGGATAGCAAGAATGGACACTTGACAACTACGCGACCGCTCGATAGAGAAACTCTTGGAAGCGTTTTGAGGTTGCAAGTTAAAGCTGAGGAAGTTATTCCAGCGGATCAAAAACGTCAACAGACGGATACGGATAAGACGGAAGAAATGACAAATATTACTATCCTGATAGACGACGTCAATGACTTTGCTCCAAGATTCAGTCGCAAAGAAATGTGGACTGATGTTGATGAGAATAGTCCCGTCGGAACCCCTTTGCACGATCTGGACTTTGAAGTCATTGATTTGGACTCTGTAAGAATTCATTTTCTAAAAATTCCATTGCATTCTTTATTAGAGCACGAGGTCAGGAATAATAAAATGATCCTTTTCAGGGAGTGTTTGCCGATTTTGACTTGAGAATCGATGGACCACTTGCCCAGTTCTTTGACATTGAGCCCAAAATGGCCAGTGGAAATGCTCGACCAGTCATTCGCATCAATAAAGTATTTGATTTTGAGAATCCCAATGAGCGCAAATTCATTCTACTGGTAAGCAATAATTAACTTGTCCCATGGTTTTTAGCCCCAATAGCTTGTTTACGTTTGTAAAAATCCCGCTGTTTACATTTGTAAGCATCTTAATCATTGTGTTTACAAATGTAATAATCCAGGCTTTCTCTTGTCATAGATTGTAGCCCAGAATGTGGTGGATCCTCAGCTTGTATCCACAGCTACGATAACCGTGAGTCTTTTTAGAACTTAGCTAACTTTATTTCAGCTCACACTTGAGGATTATTTTGCAATTTTTGTTCATCCGAAGGTGGTGGTCAACGACTTGAACGACAATGCTCCCACGTTCGAGCAGAACGTATACACAATTAAAATCCCCGAGTCAACTGTACCTGGGAGTCAGATCGGCTCCATTGTGGCAAATGATCCGGATTCTAAAGAGTTTGGCAGTGCTGGCATTGTCTATCAACTTGTGGGATCTGGCAATAAAAAGTATGAATATTTTCAGTGGACTGACGAAGGAAAGCATGAAGGAAGACTGGTAGATTTTATTATTGTTTTTGTTTACAGATTCTCCGTAAATCCCAAGACGGGTGATATTTTCATTGCAGAATGCAACAGCAGTAGTCAAGCTAGTTCAGGAAGCGGCGGCAGCATTACCACATCAACATGTCTCGACTATGAGACGCAAAAATCTTACGATTTGCTGTACATGGCAAGTGACAACTATAAGCAAGACGGTTTCATCCATTCCATAGTGCCCCTACAGATCCTCCTAAGTGATAGCAATGATTGGAAGCCAACATTTGAAGGCGAATTTAAGCGAGTGTTGGAAGAAAATTCAAGGCAGTTTGAACCGAAATTCTTCGTGAGAGCTAAGGATGTTGATGCCAGTGCAGTTTTGAGCTATCGGTTGATGGATCCGGTGCCACAGCAGTTTAAAATTGATCCAAATTCTGGTGAAATTCTCATCAAAACTCCGACTTTACCTCCTGGAAATTATGGTTTTCGAGTTGAGGCTTCTGATGGGCTCTACAAGACAAACACACTTGTAACTGTGAATGTGACGGATTTGAATAACAACGGACCAGTTTTTGACTCTAGTGTGGCTAGCGAGGGTGTGATAAACGTGCGGGAGGACACTGACGTTGGTGAAATCGTTACAACGGTGCGTGCCAGTGACCCAGATTTGAGTGAGAACGGCAGAGTTACTTACAGCATTGACCGAGGAAGCTATGGCTATTTCCAGATTGATCCCGAATCAGGAGAAATGAAATTGGTCAAAGCTCTGAGTGCTGACGTGATACCAAAATTTGAGCTTGTGTTGACTGCAATGGATCATGGAAATCCTCCACTGCGTACAAGTACAATAATGAAGCTTGGAGTTGAAAAAATTTACAAAGCCCTCCCGAAATTCTCACCTCGTGTCCAGCGTGCTCAAGTGTCAGAATCTGCTAAAGTTGGCGACGTGGTTTTGAAGATCTCAACTCTTGATGGACAAATTGAGCCGCAAGACTTGGTCTTTCAGTTTGTTCAGCCAGTTGAAGCTCGAAATGTGGATAATAAAGCAGTGCGAGAGTTGAGTCTGTTTCCCGACTGGTTCCATATTACCAAGGACGGTCAAATTGTTGTCAAGAATGCGATTGAACGTGACATGGTCATCTCTCTCAACTACACGGTCATGATTACTTCACCCAAGGCTCTGCCAGATGCACGGGAATTCGGAACAGTTCTTCTTACCTTGTTCGAAGTTAATGAACTCCCTCCGAGAGTGGAGGATATGGAAATAGAGACTGATGAGGAGTTACCCCCAGGAATGCCGATTTTGACCCTTGAAGCCGAGGATCCTGAGGGGGGTCACATTTCAAATTATTTTGTTCAAGAAGGAGCAGAATTTATAAGTATTGATAATAAGACGGGAGAGATCAAGGTCGCGGGTCGTCTGGATTTCGAGGAGAGGCCTGTCTACAATTTTACTATCGTTGTCGTTGATTCCGGCGCACCACAGTTGTCCTCCACGGCCAACATTGCCATCCATCTACTCAACATAAATGACAATACACCGAGCTTTAATCAGACTGAATACGTCGCTGCCATCGATGAGCATTCACCAGAAGGGACCTACGTCACTACGGTGACAGCTTCTGATGCAGATGGGGACGTAGTGACCTATGAGGTCGTCCAGAATGGATCACCATATGCCAAAGCCTTCAGAGTGGATCGTGTAGGAAGGATTTTTGTATCCAAAGACGGGCCCGTTCTGTTGGATCGAGAGAAGTTGGAAGAGAGTGACGGTGTAATTAGGATTGGAGTCGGGGCAAGAGATACAAATCGAATGGGCTACGCCACAGTTAAAATATTGGTGAGGGATGTTAATGATGTGATTCCATCCATGGAGCAGAAAAGTTACCACATGACAGTATACGCACCGCTTACGGCAGCTCAGCAACTTTTGAGAGTCAGTGCTGACGGTGGGGATTCTCCTGGGACGGACCATCTTGCATACTCGATTTTATCTGGGAATGAAGATGGAATTCTGATGATTGACCAAAGCTCTGGAATTATTTCAGCAAGCCGGGCATTTGATAAAGCGGAAGATATCCGTGTGGTTATTGAAGTTACGGATTCAATGACGAATGAGTCGATGGCTCATTACGATCGCTCAGGAGTTCTCATCCAAGTGCTTCCGGGGAACTTTAGACGACCAGAGTTTGTCTTTCCAAATAAAGTCAACTGGACCCTTCTCACTCCTGAGTCGAATGCACAAGAAATTGAGGAATTTCACTCGTCCGGTGGCTATTCCAAACTTATAGGTCAGCTACTTGCCTTTGATTCTGATGAAGGAGAAGCAGGAAGGATTTCGTATTATTTCAAAGAAGGGGATAACCTTGTGACGGAAACGGAGAAATTCCGTGTTGAGACGGACACAGGAAAAATTTATCAGATTCAGCCTTTGGATCGTGAACAAATAAATGCTTACAATCTTCTGGCAGTGGCCAAAGATGGTGGGAAACCTGTTGTGGGAATGAGCCAACACGTTTTGAGTATCCAAGTTCAGGATATTGATGATCATGGGCCAAGATTTCTAACAAAGCACTACAATTTTAGCATCAAAGAAAACTCGTTAGAAAATAGTTTTGTGGGTCAGGTGGAAGCCCTGGATGAAGATGAAGGAAGGAATGCTCAAGTATTTTACTTTTTAGCATCAGAAGAGGCCAACATGTATGCTAATGAGGATATTCGTGTGGATATCAAGACGGGAAGGCTGTATGCCCAGAATGTTTTGGATCGGGAAAGAATCCCAGTTTATACATTGTACGTTCGTGCTTCATCCTCTCCCATTTTTAATAAAACGGCTCAGAAGGTTACCAAGGAGACGGCAGCGGAGGATGAGTCCATTGCCATTGTAACAGTGACGGTGTTGGATGAGAACGACAATCCAGTCCGATTCCATAATAAGCAGTATTATGCCGCAATATGTTCGGAAGCAGAGCCGGGACGGGAGATTGTAACTGTGACGACGGAGGATTTGGATTCAGTTGCCAGTGGAAATAGTGTACAGTATAATTTGCTCGGTTCCAATCTCATTCTGGATGAATTCAAATCTGGGGGTTCCGTCGTTCCTTCACCTTTCCGTGTGGACGAATCTTCGGGTCGACTGACCATATCTTCAGTCACAATGAGACAGTATAGTGGTGGTAATAATCGCTTCGTTGTCAAAGTTGGGGCGAGGGAAGCTTTGGCTCCGTTTTATGAAGATACTACTTTGGTTCACATTTGGGTCGTCGAGAATTCCCAACAAGTCATCCTCACTGTGAAATCACCACCGGAAGAGATGCTCAAAACTCAGCTAATTGACAACTTGTCCAACATTACCAACTCTTTAGTTCTAATCAGCAAAATTGCTCCCCATGTCTCTGAAGATGGTTCCGTCAATCCTTTGTGGTAAGTTACATTTTGAGTAATAATTAATGCTATTCCATTTCATTCCCATCACATTAATCAGTCATGGACTTTTATGATGCTGAACAGGAGCGATGTTTTCGTCTCTGCCGTGGACAAGAAATCTTCTGCGGTTATCCCAGTTGGTCAGTTCCTCCAGGCACTGGATCTTGGTCATGACCGTTTGAGGCAGTCTGAATGTCCCGTTGAATTGTACAGCGCTGTCCCAGCAGTTGGAACAGCGGATCCGGAAAGTGAATACTTTTTTAATACAAGGGATTCCTTTGACACGGCCTTTGCTGGTTTAGTGGCCCTGGTGGCTCTTCTCTGCATGGGTCTAGCTGCAATATTGGCACTGTGCTGCTGTCTCAATAGATATTATTCCAGGTCATCCAGACGCTCAGACAGCGATAAATTAGGGACGCTCAAGTACCCACTGCATCCTGCCATGGACAGTAGCCCAGCAACACCAGCTTTGGGTCGACATGCCATGTCTCAGCCTCCAGACATGCTGGAAGATTTGGCAACAGATAATCCGCTCTGGATTGATCAGTAAGCACTCCATTTGTCATAGTTCATCGCTGGTCTGATTGATTTTTAAAATATAATTTTTTTTATTCAACAGCAAGCTGAAAACTTATGAGGAGCAAGAATTGACGATGCAAGTAGCTAGTGAATTGGATACGTCGAATGGTACAGAGGATGGTCGGAGTGTAAACAACGACGGTGGAAATAATAATATTATGAATAATCGGGCAGATCCACCTCGGGCACATTCACCGCAGTTTTCTCATGCTTACGCCACGCTTCATCCTCAACCACATAACAATGGCCGTAGTTATGATCAGCTAAATATTTTAGGGCAAGACACTTTAGCCGTCCATTTGTAAAAAAATTAAAATTAAGGGAAGAGGAGGGCGCACAAATTCTCACGAGATCTATCGATAATTATTTTTAAATAAGTTATTCATATATTAATGTTTGTTTGTAAATGGCTGCAGTTTTTAATAAACCATTTTTACTACACAGTTTCGAACTAGGAACTGTCTTAAAAATAATGTTCTAAATCCTTCTAGTGTCCGCTACCCGTTTCCCTTATTTTTCGTATATCGACTGCCTAGCGGATGTGACTTTCCACATTCAGTGTTCACAGTTACGTTCAGAGTTACGTACGGCTGCATCTTCGTAGGAACCGCGGGGAAACAGAGCATTTTCATTTTTCAATCTCATTACACGACGACAACGACGGGATGGACAACATGTGGAATCATCCTGTTCGGTTCGGTGGTTTTCTTGGAATGCAAGCATAAGAAAGAAGAAAGAAACGATTCACTTTTTTTAACGTTTTCTGGAATCAATTTCAACGGCTGACCTTTGATTTTAAGCAAGTACAAAGGGGAGGATCCAGCGTGAAGGATTAATGAGCAAATACACTCGCAGACTGCGCCTGGCACGGAGGCTATCCTAGAGTGTAGAGAAGTGAGACCTGCGCATAACAAACCAGTTTGGTTTATCTTTGCGGGTGTGGGGTCTCAATGGGAAGGAATGTACAAAGAAATGATGAAGTTTCCTGTATTCAGAGAATCCATCGAGCGGTCTTCTGAGGCCATTCAATTTGGACTTGGACAAGAATATTTTTGGGAAGAATATCCTGCGCAGCAGGATAACAATGAAGACTTTATGTAGTCAAAAGTCAAATGAGTCAATCACAGCGGTTCAAATAACTCTTATGAATCTTTTGGAAGCATAGGAATCCGTCCGGATGGAATCATTGCCTACTCGATGGGAGAGGTAGCATGCGCCTATGCCGATGGGTGCTTCGATGCACAGCAGGAGCAGGCCATTTTGCCTGCTTACCATAGAGCAGCTACGGTCGAGTTCAATGTTCGTGACCGCACAGCAGCAATGACACTGCTGTAGGCATACGCTGGGAGGAAGCCCAAACATCTTGTTCAGAAGGTGTCTTTGCCGCATGCCACAACGTCCTTGATATCCCATTAGCTATCTCCCTATTGTCACCATTAGCGCACCGCAAGCCGCAGTTTCAGAATTTGTTGATCGACTCAAGTATTCAGGGACGTTCGCATAAATGGTGGACTCGATGGGATATGCTTTCCATTCAAAGTACTTCAAAGTACGTTGCAGCAGCTGCGCCTGAAATGGCAAGGAGAATGAACGCGTCATTGTTCCAAACCCCAAGGTTCGCAGTTCAAAATGGATTTGTAGCTCTGTGCCCGAGGCTCTGTGGGAGACGGATTTTGGGCGGACTGCTTCAGCCGATTACTTCATCAACAACCTCTTCTCACCAGTACTATTTGCTGAAGCTTTGCAGCACGTGCCAGAGGATGCGTTGTTAATAGAAAGGGACATTTGGAAATAAGATTGGGAGAAACGTTTGGGCAAAATTCAAAGCGTTCCACTGTCAAATTGCACCGCGTCAATTGGATGGCCCGAATAACTGGCCTCCTTGCTCTAAATTCCTATTCAAAATATGAGCGAGTGTGATGTCCATCACAGTAGCAAAGTTGATCCTCGACCCACAGGCCATCATTGGTGAAGCTAAGACTGGGAAATTTGTCTAAGTCCACCACTTAAAATTTCTACAGACTTTCAAGAGCCCCGGGGTAGAAATTAGAAAATTTGAATACGCAAGCGCACCTATAGAGCGCAGCGACGTTGTTAGTTCGTATTTACAACAGCTCAAACCGGCTCTTCCACAAAATTACGACAGCCTGCACATACCCGTCGATCCGACCAACCTGGCGAGCATGCGGACCCAAAGTACTGAACTGCAAATCAGCCATCATAGAATTTTTGCAGAGGAGGCTACTACTGGTACTAAAGTCATGGGCATGGTTTCCGGCTCACAAGTTGGTAAATTTCCAAAAGTGATGGTGAAATAGTCCGTTCCAAATACATAGAGCTTACCAGCAGTGTGCGCAACGCCTCAGTCATTCTCGCTTGCCTATCACGCTCTAGTTGTATTAGGCGGACTGAAGCGGGGATGGTCAATTTTAATTCAGGAGGGTGCCACAAGTCTTGGATTCGCTCTGAACACTGTCGCGCTTAGCATGAATTGAAGCGTGTTTAATACAGACCGCTTCGCCGAAGAAAAGAAGCCGCTTCCAGCAAACTTTGTTTCCTTGCAAGATGAAACTTTTGCTCCATCCTGTGAGGACGGAACCACCTTCGACATGTTCATTTTGGAGGCCACTGGGGGCAGAGGGGTGAACGTGGTGGTGAACACATTTAGCGGTAAAGGAAGATTAGCATCTGCCAGGCGTGTTGCTCTGCATGGCCGCCTTCTCGACGGCTCCCGCAGAAGCAGAAGAAGAGGAGGAAGCGGAAGCACAGGTGAAGAGGACACGATTGGACTAGAAATTTTCTTAAAGAATGTCTCCTACCACGGCATTCAAGCAAACGCTTTGCTTAAGACGAAGCAAGAAGTGCGGGACCAAGTCCAGGAGCTTTTGAGTCAACGGATTAGGAAGGGAATTGTGAGGCATTTGAAAACATACCAGTCGGTTCTGTCGGACCAGGACTTAGATGAAGCGATCAACAAGAACCAGGAGGAGGGGAGGAGAAATGAAAACATTGTCATCAAACTTGCCCAAACTGGCAATAAGAATGTCCTTATGGCACGGAGTGGTGGTGGTTCTACTTACAGTAACCCTTTCCAATGACAGTGTCGCTAACGTCTACTGATTTAGAAATAGTAATAGTTATTGTCCCGGGCTAAATCAATTTGTATTTGGTAGTAAAAAGACAAAGCCACATTTGCATGGTTTATTCAAGTATGATGACATGACATGTATTCTGTCTGTTCTCATTGCAGCACCCACAGCATATCCTTGAGCATTTTTAAAGGCAACTGAATAATAATAATTTATGAGTCATGAGCTCACGCAGTTGCAACAACAAACTTCGGGCAGGTTAGGAAACAGCCTTGGAATTTGTAATGCAAGACAGGGAGACATTAAGTTCAAGTAGAATTCTGCATAAAGAACCAGTAATGAGGAAGACCACAGCTTTTACAGCAGCCACCATTTCAAGTTCCAGCACGGACCAACTAACATTAAACAGCATAGGCGTCTGTACAGAAATAATTTTTGGTTTTAAACTATGGAGTGGGATAGGACGGAGAGGGTTTGTGTGCATCACGGATGTTCTGACGAGGACGGCTCCTCTGTTGGGTCAGAGGCCAACTTTTGTGTTTTTTGCTTCTGTTCATGCCTTCGCCTCATTCGCAATTGTGTCCAGAGGATTCGCTCACTTTTTGGAACAGTGTGTGTCAACATGTGCGAAGAGGTGTGAACGGAGTGGACTCTCAAGATTCATTGGACATTTCTATTTTATTTGTGACTACTCTTCCGCTCCCTCATAATAATCATCATCGAGCTTGACATTAGGACAATCCCAACCAATTGGACAACACGATTTTCCTCCTCCTTCCTCACTCAACTTTTCATAATACTTTGGTTTGCACTGATTGGCCAGTTGGTGCTGGTAGTAAATGCTCATCCCGCAATTGATCTCCTCACAGCTCTTGGTGTCAATTACACCTGTTCGAAAAGAAAATGAGAAAAAATCAGTTTCACTTTCCAGCTTAGCACAATGCTACGCGTGAAATGAATGATGATAAAGACATGACATGACCTGTGAAATTACGATTGCAAGTGCACTTGAGACAAGAATATTCTTCCGGGTAAATTTGTTCACCCTCCACGTACTCCTGCCCTCCGTACTTGCATTTGAAAGCTACCGTCACGTTGTTCGTCTCTGGACAGAAACAAGTCAAGTTAGAATATTTCATGAGAAAAACACGGGAGGAGCGAATACAGTGATTTTAATTATTACGTGTGTCATCATCCTTGCAAGAATAGGCTGTGGGACAGCAAGTCCTTCCTTTCTCATAGAGCGGGACACAGCGGTGTGGGGGAGTTTTCTCTGGTCGCGGCGGCGGACAGTCAACAACGGCACAATTTATTCGGGCCTGCCCGTCTCCTCTGGCTCTGCAAGAGCAGCCCTCCGCACAAGCGCTATCCTTCCTTGTCTCCTCAATGGATTCACCCGGGGAATAAAGTCTGTTCTTGTACCAACATCGCTCACTATTCATCGCCGCCTTGATCTTCTGCATATAAACAGCCGTTTGGTTGCCACAAGCAGCCATGCAAAGTTCTTCCGACTTGAAATTATTCTCATTTCCGCCACATCCCCAGTAAGGGAATTCGCTACATTTGTAATTGGTCGCGGAGTAGTAGAATCTCGTTTCTAATTTCCCAACTTTTTTTATTGTATCAGACTCAGAAGCAGCAGCGCTGCCGGAGTCAGCGGCTAACAGGCAGACATTATTTTCCACGTCATCGCACATTCCAGGGGAAAACAAGAAACCTGAAAACAATTATTATTGACAAACAGAAATCATGATAATGAGAAGCTGTTGGAAATTGGGATAAAAACTTAAATGCCGTCCTCACCTTTTTGAAGAAACAAGAAGAAACTAAGGACCAAGTACCTCGTCATGACTGTCGATCTGCTTTGAATCCTGCGAACAAACTGAGCAACAAACAACAAGAAGAAGAACCAAAGGACATTTACACTTTGTCAACTAATTCGGGATAACTTTGAAAGAGTCAAAATAATTTGATCGAGTGATGATGGACTCAATTAAATGTTGCTCACAAGACTCATCATAATAATGTGTAGTGTAGATGGCCTATTAAGGAAGAAAGGTATGAAATCATGTTGGTGACAAAGTACGGGGCAAAACTGGTTCTTTTCTCGTCGCATTCTTGTCCCCATAAACTTGATGCGCAAATAATGTTGGAATCAAGTGGCCCATAAAACAAGTTTGATTGCCCTCTCAGAAGAACCTCTTCTTCTTCTTGCTTCTCTTGACACTTGGATCTTGGTCTCACTCATGTGACGACCAGCTTGGACTCGGTTTGTATTCAAATTCTTCTGCTATGACAAAATCTGCGATTACTGGCCATTTTCACTCATTTACTCATTCATGAACCATCATGCTCTTTGCATTTCTTGTACGCTTCTTAAATGCATAACATCATGAACATGGCTTTTCAGTTTATGCCTTTTTTCAAATAAACACAAGTTGATTCGTTAAAACTAGCATAATTACGCTTTATTTTTTGATTCATCGCTGGATCCGTTGAAGAAAGAATGATAATTATTATTAGTTTAAAAGCTTCCGTGTATTTATTTGGGCGAAAGATGGCGCGAGAGTTGACTCGGCTTTTGCTGCGGGCGTGATTGATAATAATTGTAGGCTATCTTCGTGAAACTCTCCCGACCTTATCGTCAATCACAATATTACGTACTTAAAATTACTAAAATTCTTCCGGTTAAGTACCATGATAACTTTGGCCCGACATGAGCTTAACATAACGCAATACCATAAGGTTAAGTTGTCACTACTATATTTTGTGCAATGATAAAAGGCAAGTGCGTTGGAGGAGGGGAGGGGAGGGGCGTGATGCGTTGGTGGGTGATATAGAAGCCTGAGCTAATTATTTTCTGTGAATTTCAAAATGTAAATAATTCGTCTTGCTCAATAATGGTTAATTGGAGCGAACTATTGTCTATTCGTCTTGGTCTTGATAATCATCTACAGTTGTTGTTGGAAAACTCTATTATTATTAGTAGTAATGATAATGTGCAAGTCGAGTAGCTTATTTGTGGTTGCGTAGTTGAAAAATATTGCCAAGAATTGTTGAGGAGCATTTGAGTTATTGATGAGGATCATGAATGAGTGCACTCTCTTCATC
>JAQFYD010000311.1:0-21469 GCA_034694225.1 Bourletiella hortensis | reverse complement strand
GGAACAGAAAACAAGAAAGTCTATGTAGAAGAGCAGAGAGGCTATGAGTGAATACTGCTTGGGGCAACGACGCTTCAATTCACCACTTCTATACAACTTTATATTTGCTCAAAACCTCAGGCAGGCCGTAAGATGACCCTCTGTTTATTTCCCAGTAGTAGTGGCTTACATCTATGCAAGAATTCATGTGTTAGTAATACTCTCGGCCGTGCTATTACCGACTGCAATAAAATCTTTGGCTCAACATTGAATCAACAAGGAATGAGGCTACTGCGAACCCCGCCGCTGCTGTCTCTGTAGGGCAAATAAGTACACATTGCTGTAGAAGAAGAAGAAGATGAAGTCTAACAGGAGTACTAGGCTGTACTAGGAGTACAGTAGCTATAGCGATTGTAAGCACTACAACGCAGTCAGTCCTTTTTGCACGGGATTATCCTTTGTTTGCAATAATTTAAGCAGTAGCACGAAAAGGCTAGACGTGTAGGTAATGGTCAGAAAGATCAACTCACGTATAGCTAAGCAGACTCCATGCCGTAGCTAATACTAATGTAGGCCATTGAAGTAAAAGTCCTTGTTGTTCTTCTTTTTTGACTCGATATTTTCAAAGTGGCCTAGCCATAGCTACTACCATGGACAGCATGTGACATTGGAGCTATAGGCGCAATTGCATAAAGTATCCATACATATTGTCACGGGAACCAACTTTAGCTGTTTCCCGTCGGACAAATAATATTTATTTGAATTATTTTAATAATATTGTAAGAGGACTAGGACGCCTCTTCTTCGAAAATGTGTTCCGGTCCTCATTTTTCACTCTTACTCTGACCTTTGTACTGGACTGACCTCTTGATTTTGACCTGCCAAATAATAATTATTGCCTTTCTGCATGGCTTATTCTACGCCTAACTCTGCGCTTACTCCGTGTTGTGTATTTTGTGTTTTGTGCGCTGCATTTTATACATTGAACAGTACGAGGATTGCGTTAATATACATGCAGCAGCAGCTCCCTTTGATTATCCCATCCTGTCATCCTGCCCCTTTCACAAACTTAACATTATCCAAATTTCCCCAATTTGTCAAAAAGTTTCTCTCTTCTTCTTCTCCTTCTCTTTCCCATCGTAGCTTCTACTACTACATTCCCAACTTCAAAGTCGGATATATTGTTCTGGAAGAGGGTCAGAAACTATTGTATGTATATAGCCCCTTTGAGCCATGTTTGATGTCACGAGTTGAACAGTTATTTTTGTTGCCCTATTGGCCATTATGTCCTAGTTTCCGCTCTACTCGCTCGTCATCCCGTTCCAACAAATTCCATGGCGTTCAGTTATATTTCCAATCTTTTTCAAGCTGATTTTGCTTCCTACGGTGAATTGGTGAAAGTAGCAGGAAAAATTCAACTTTTTCTCCAAAATGGCTCCAGAATTTATGCTGAATGTTATTAACTGATCTATTAGATGCAGGTAGAAAAAAATTCTGTCAGAAGTTTATGTAAATGATGCGGACGAAGAAAGGAGAATGGAGATATTGCAACGGTAGTAATAATAACTTGTCATTTAAAAATGTTCACGCATCTAAAGGGATGGAAGGAGGAAGGTTGGGACGCTTTGCAGAAGAAGAAGAAGAGAAAGAAGGGAAAAGGGGTTTGATTAAGTATTGAGAAAAACGTGGTAGAAGGGGGACTGCCGCTGGGGGAATTAATTCCTGTCGTTTTCAGATTCGCAGTGAGATTTTTCAGTGTCTTAGGATCAGAGACCATAGTATAGTAGAAGCAGTACTAGTGGTTCTGAGTTGCTGATAAATGATGGCTAAAATTAGACATCCTAGCCGCATGCAAGCTTTAGAGCTAAGAATGAGCTCTTCTACTGTAGAACCATCCAGCCCTCTTGTTTGTTGTCTTGATTTTGTGGTCACTTTTGACCCAACTGAAAATCCTTAATCCTTTTGCCTCGGCGTTTTAGCCGAAGCAAACAGCAGCTCGTAATAACTCTTCCTTCCAGTAGTTGTGCCGGTATATAGCTATAAGTATGTAGAGGACTTTCCCTTTAAAACTGCACTTGCCTAGAATTTCACCCAGAATACATGTTTTAGGCTAGATATTGCTAAAATGGATGCATATGCCTTGGACGAGGAGACTTTTCAGAGTTACATACAGAAGGAGAAGCATTATGGGAGGAAAATCCTTTGGTTCTTCATCAAGTGTCATATGAAAGGAAAAGGCCTTTGTAAAGTTACTCGTGTAAGTTTCTTGTTGTGTGGTCTTCTTATTGTCATCTTTGTTCCAGTTCCTACTGTTCTTGTTGTTGTTGTTGTTGCTGCTGCTACTGCTGTTCTGTGGCTTTTTCCTCATCATCATCATTTCAGAATGAAATAAAGCTAGAAATACTTGATACTATGAAGGGACGGGAAGAAGAACCTTCTCCGTCGGTCCGCTTAGCTGCTATTATTTTCAGGCTATTTTTAGTTTCAAGTAGAAGGATATCTTCAGTCATGTTGTTCAAAAGTCGGCATATTCATCAAGTTTTAAGTGGACCATGTGGTACAGTCTCTTTCGCTCCCTATTTCACTGCTGCTGCTCCTCCTTTCTCTCTCCCTCTCGCTTTGTACCCCTTCTTGAACAACTCTTTCATTCCACAAGGATTTTAGTGGAGCAACTCTTAGCATTTTCTTGCAAACTTTTCCTCTTCCTGATAGCGAGCATATAGACGAAGGAAGGATATTTTCCATCCTTCGTCTTCTTCGTCTTCTTCATCTTCCTCAACTTATACTTTCACTCTTTCTTTCTTTCCTTCTTTCTCTCTATAAACTTATTCCAACCATTTTTCATTATTTTTCTCCTTAATTTCCGGTCAAAAGTTACAATTAAAACTTTTCAACACTCATAAAGCTTCCTTCAAGCCAGTTGAGATTTTTCTCGTCCTATTTTACAACAGCTTAGATGTAGCTATAGGGAGGAAGGCTAATGGTAGTAGTACTAGGACTGGCGTCGGGAGTAAAACTTCTGATTTCCCCTCCCCTCCTTCCAGTCTAGAAGAGGACGCTAATGAAGCATCGCCCTGAAAAGTTATTCCTCGTCCTTCCAAAATTAATAAGTATTAGCCAAAGTAGGTGAAAACTAATGGCATTACAAATCACTCGAGTTCAATCTCAGCCTTGGTCTTCTTCTCCTTATTCTCAGTCTAAGGTTTACGTATATTAATATTTTAAAGCGATAGCAGCAATAACGCTTGAATGCACTGCCGCCACTGCCACTATACTGCAAACTTTAGTCAGGCTCGATCCTATCCCTGGCAAGTGTCGTGGAATTGGTGCAGCAGCGGCGGCAGAGACTACTGCCGGAGCAGTAGTAGTAGAAGTTACAAAAAAACTCAGAGCAGTATTCCTTTCTCGTCCGTGAAATCTTTTAATCCTCAACTCAATCGTTTGCCACTCCCGAAAGAGTTAGCTAAGGTACTGCTTCAATCATTCTCATCGTATTCCGTTTAAATCTACGGAAAAGAGGGGAAAGAAGTGTAAAACATGTGATGATAAAGAGAAAGGATCCCTGCGCCATTGCCACCGCCGCCGTCCTAAGGACGGAGCATTCTGCTGGGATTCAAGTGTAATTGACTGGTGTTTGTCCTGTCACCAAACCACCATGTGGGCATCCATCCCTTTCTTTCTGAGTGTAACTGACTGAATGAGTGAGTGACTTTCTTGGTATCTTTCTCATCGAATTGAGACTCGTTCTTTCTTTCTTTCCCCCTCTTTCTCTCACTTTCACTCCTTAAAATGTGAATCTTATATAGAGTCCGTGAAACGCTCTTGGAAAATGAAACTGTATGGAGCTGACGGAGGTAGTAACGCAGCTATGATTCGAGCCGAACTGTAGATAGGACTCCACTGGCTTCCTTTTGGTAGTAGCAGTAGCAAGAGGAAGAGACAAAGTGTTGGAGAAGGATCGATCATGTATAACTGCACCTCCAAGTGCTCATAGTCAGAGTTTAATGGCTTCTGCTCTAGCTTTACCTGCGGCGTATGATGCGTAGCAATCCCGACTGGCTGGCTCACATCCATTGCAAATATTCCGCTCTAGGGTTTCTATCATACTTGCATATACGACTACATCCATGAAAGCAAGGGAGGAGAGAGTGAAAGTCAGTGGAACTCCAGCGCCTTTTCCTTGCTTGGCAATGTGTACAAAAGAGCGTGTCTGTCTGGGCGTTCGTGCAAATATCTGGATGTCGTTCAATCCTTTTTCCCTTTTCTTCGGAAACGTCTTGTTTTCCGCGTTATTTGCCTTTAGCATGACCATGTTCATGTCCCTCTAAGTCTTACGCGCGTACATATATACATCCATAGATAGATATGTGAGTAAATGGTGGCCGTGACTGGATGCGAGGGAAGAGGGAAAAACAGGAAAATAGGAAGGGGAAAAGAGAGGGCAAGGAGCTCTCTTTTAATCAAGCCAGGTCAGAGGCTCGAGGTCAGATTAATAACGAGTTACATTGAATTGGAGTGGTTCCTCGGGAGCGTGGATAGGAAATCGATGGAACCAATTGATTGCCTCTGTACGTGTGACATGACACAAGCTTTCTTCTAATAACCACCCACTTTCTCTTCTCCCTTTAACAGAACACATGATGATGCGAGCTGTAGTAGTACATACCGAGAGCAAGATGAAAAGGTACTGTAAGACTTGAACTGCTCCAGTATGCACGTACACATTGCTTGTACACAGGTTTTACGTAAGAGTGGCTCATGTTATTAAGCCATGACAATGTCTCCTATATATAAGTTTGAGCACCTACACCGCCGACCCAAGAACGCTTACGCTGACTAATGTAAGGAGAAAATGGAGTCGATTGCTGCTGAAACGCGTATCCTTCCAAGAGGTTTGATGGAAGTAAAGCAAAGATGTGATTTCCTCTTCTTTTTTTCTCTCTCTCTCCCCCTTCTCGTAGCAGCAATTCTCTTTGCTCTGCCTTTCATCCCCTTGTCTACGGCAATTCTATGTGACTGTAGGTACATATAACATGTGAGTCTGTGCGTTTCCCGAGGACCATTTAGGATGAAAAAGTTAATGCGTGTGCGACTGGAGCCAAGAAGTGGGCGCGGGAAACGTGGAAGAGATAAGAAATTACGGTTGGTCTGTATGCGGGCCTGAACGTAGTCCTGTTTGTCCCTAACTAAATGGCCTCCTAACGATTAGTCACTCGTGATAAGGGCATACGGCGACAAGGTAAAAACAGGATGTGCTGATACCCAAGAGATGATGATGATGCAGGATTCCCAGAAGAAGCAGCGCATAGCTTTCCCTACAATAATGTAATACCTTGGAATTCCAATAATGTCAACGCGTTCCTTCCCTCTGGTCGTCTTCCCAGTCGTCCTCCTCGGGTCCGTCCAGCCTCGTAGCTCCTCTTCTTGTTCTGGTGTACACCGCACTACTGGCTGTTCGCCTGGCTCCTCCAAAAGTGAACCATTTTATGGTTGTATATAAAGACCGAAATAGGACGATGGTGACGACAATAATGATGACTACCATCACTTCCGAGAAGCATACCGGAAAGGACCTGCTCATTAACAGTTCTAATTGTTAGCTTTCCCCATCTCCATCCTCCATATTATGGGGAAAGCTAATTTTAAAATGCCATTACCTTAGCCTTATCTGGTCATTAGTGTACGGTTAGTGGAACCAAGAAAAAGGAGCGAAGAAGATGACGGAGGGAAAAGGATTGAATGAGCTATAACATTACTTTCGCTTTCAGTACATTACACCCATTTGGAGGGGAATGTGAGGCATACATGTTGAAGAAGAAGAAGAGAGATGGGAAATTGGGAGGAATTTTTTTTACCTTTCTCCAGCATTCTTTTCGTCTACCCATCCATCTCATAGAAAACAAGTCATAATGTCTACCACGTACGTAGCTATGTATGCATGGTAGTACGGACAAAAGCATCACCAGTAGCAGCCTTGTCCCCTTCTGGGTGAAAGCGTTAAAAAAGGAGCTATTTCTCTATATGCAGCTAGCTCCTTCCCCACTATATCCACACACGGTTACCTAATGGCCATACCGTAGACATTTCCTGGCACAAAAAACCCATACTTACACACGAGCAAACACACAATCAACTTTTTGCTCATTTTATACAAAATGTAAGTCATTTTATTTCCCATCGTAACACACGCATCCTGCTGAATAAAAGTATAAAAATCCGACTCATCACTTTTCTGAATTAGATCGTCTGTAGACAAGTCTGCGTAATTATTGAGTTTGTCATAAGTCGGATGACTGTGTGCGTATTGCATTAAATGCAGATCAAATCCCAAGTGGTGAAAGCATGAAAAGTAATAATTATCCCAGGAAGGAATAGCAATGATAATTGTAAAAAATTTCAATAGATTTGCACGCATTGAAAACGACGTGGAAAACGCTCTCATGGTGATTCCAAATGTGTTGAACAAGGTGCAGGAATCCACAGAACTTGCTTTGTTCCCACAGTTTTACAGCTTGCAGTTGTTGTTGTAGATTCAAAAAGTAAGTTGTGAGAGTGAGTAAGCCACGTTGGCTAGATAGCTCTGTCCGTGGACTGAATAGGGTAGCATGTCGTTCGCGTGCTAAAACACATCAAGGGATAATTTATTCTGTGTTGGAATGACATTAAAGTTGATGTGCGTTCTGGAGGAAAGAAAGAGTAGAATTTCCCTGTGATCAACGACATGGACTATTAATGTCCGCAGGGGCTTAGCGGGCATCGGCAGGCAATGAATCCTCATCTTGACGGCTTTGAGCTCCTCCGCCTCATATTAGCTATAGCTAAGGCTGGCTACCTTGGAAAATGTCAGGAGGACTGACTAACTAACTACTACCCTGGCCGCCATGGTGGCACACAGTATGTATTTACCACAGTTATTATGGCAGGCCTTCGATAACACCATTACGACAACTGGCCTATATACAAGCAAGTCACACTATCGATTTTCTCTGGTTTTGCAATTAATCATTTGTAATAATCATTTTCCCCCGATTGAAAAATGAACTTTGAAGAGGAGGAGGAGGGTTGTAGCAGTCGTAGCAAGTAGGCTGCTAGTTGCTACTGGTTTTCTCCTTCCCAGTTGGGTCGTCGAATACCTTGGCAACTGCTATCAGGTTACAGGGAAAAACTATACGGCTTCATTTAAAGGACCATCGTGACTAGTAGTCTGACCACTCATTGATTTATATTCTCGAGCCTTGTAATTCTGAATCAGAGTGAGATGACCTCGTTTTGGAGGATGCCAACTCACATTTCAATGCTCTCCTTCCCTCTTTTTACAGCTGGACGTTTTCAACACAGGGTCATAAATTTCATCCAACTACACTTACCATTCAAAACTCTTGTTCCCATTTCTACCACCAGCTACTAGCAACTACTTTCACTACCGTTTCTATTCTTACATTGCCTACTACTGCTGCTACAGTAGTTCTGGAAGGACAGAACAATCCAGACTATGATCATTAGTTGCCACCACCAGGTCTCCTTTCTCTTTTCCTTTCTCTCACACATACAAACTGGTGCAGGATTGTAATTCATACGTAGAAAGAGTTTTACACAGCAATTTTTCACTGCCTAGACTGACCCTTGTTGAATGGGGACAATTCAATGATGTTATAAAATTGCTGCATACCTTCCACTCCTGTTTTTTAACAGTGAAGCAGCACTAGCTATAGGTGTCCTCTGTAGCGAATGAGTCTCACGCCAGGAGTCAAGAGTGGCTTAATTATTAAAATGGAAAATAGACGGGTGGAGGAGAAGGACAGAGAAAGTTAGATAATGAGCCGCTTCATTAAAGACATCTGTGTAGAAAATTCTCATGCCGTTCCTCATGCTTTAAGGATGATGATGATGGTGTTGCACTTTAGATGATCCTGTCCTTTTCCTCATGCTCAGAAATCACTCACTCACAGAGTCTTTCCAGGAAACCTTCCTCTTCACTTAAACTCTCCATGAATTCTCCTCTGGATAAATAAATGGACCATGAAGGAATTAGGGAAAGGAGGCAGACACAAGAACTTTTAGAGGGTATATGTCAAATTCCTAATGGTAAAATAATGTAAATAAATCTAACCTTATGAAATGGAGTTTAAATTAAAATTGTTACAAAAAAATCCTTCCTTGCTGTCTTTAATGGCCTTGGTAATCTAATGATAACGGGAATAACGTGCATAACTGTACGCAGCACGCAGCATCTAGAAGAACTTTGACAATGGCAGCTGCTGCTGCTGTTGCTGTGTATATAGGAAAGGGAACAACAATTACAATAATAATGGCAGGATTGTAGCTATATCTACTCCTGTTGTTGTGACGGCTGCTGAGAATGCTAACGAATGGGATTTTCTGGCCATTGTTCCTGTCTGCAGTGATTGTGACTTGGAAAGGAGTTGGTGAGCAGGAGCATAGACTACTACTTGCATCTATTTCCCTGACAAGAGGCAAATGATAAATGTTGCTGGAAGCATTTATGACGTTATGGTATTTGTGGATGAGAGATACACGGGCAATTCATTTCTACAGCCGTTATGAAATTTTTCTGTCATCTTTGGCCCGACCTCGTTGTCGTCTCTCTCTCATCTCGTCCCGCACCCTCCGTCCCGTTAAATACACACACTCCTCCCTCCCTTCTCCTGCTCTCTGGTGTTAAAAAGGTTTTGTACATTCAATTGTTATTATGTCTATATGCATGATACTCTCTCATAGTCATATATACCGTCTACTCCTCCTCCGCCTATCTTCCTTTGAGTGAAAGAATCCGCTGTCATTTGCAGTGTGACAATGATTTCATTGGGAAATGTTCGGCGAGAGAAATGAGATGGAAGGAGCAAGCGAGCGAGAGGCAGAGAGAGAGAGAGAGAGCGAAAGAGTGAAGAGACAGACAGGAAGATGCTTCCTTATATTTAGCTTGTCATGTAGAAAACGTACTCAAGTTTCATATTTCATGTCCTCCTTCTTCTTCTTCTTCTCTCTTTCAGTCTCATGGTTTACACAGCAAGTTCTGATTTATATTTGAAAGAATCCACTACCCCTTTACTACTGCTACTGCATTGCTTACTCACTCTCTGTCTCACTTTTTTTCTATTTCTTTCGAGCCCGCACCCACCGCCGCTACTACTAACATAATCACCATCCCGCATGATGATCATCATAATAGTACAGAGAGGGACGAGAGATGTAGAAAGAAAGCATCATCTATCTACTTTGTAAATCATCTCACCAGCAGCAAGCAAGTAAGCAAACATAGATGAAGGGAAGGAGTCAAGTCTTATAAGATTTCCATCATCAGTATCATCCTCATCGTCATCATGCTTTATGTATAGCACTAGCTACTACCATCCGCTGTGGGTACATGGTTGCTTGCTTGCGTGACAAATATTGAAAATTTTATTGCTGAATCCATGAATTTTCTGTTTGGTGAAAAATAGTGGCGCAAAGACTTTTTTGAGTGTCATCCTCATGTGTAGTACGACGAAGAGTTGACAGAAGGGAAGAATGCCCACGTCAGCATTTTGACAGGAGGCAACATCATCTCGAAAAAAAAAGAGGAAAGGGAAAAAAGGCGGCTATGACTGGTTATAGAATTAAAAAAGTACATTTTTCCTGTTTTTTTTTCAGATGCTAAATGTTATGCCCCATCACTTATTATTACAATGTGAAATTACTCGATGGGGAGCGGGGTTACAGCAGGGCGAAATAAATTATTGCGTTTATAATAAATGCGTACACACTGTTTGGGCTCTGACAAGGTGAAAGTTTCATTCATAAAATGACGAGAGAAGAAAAAAGGAAGATGCGCGAGGGGGAAGATGATGAAGAGGGAGTAGTAGTAGTAGTACTTGGGGCCATGTATATCATGAGGAGTAGCGGGACATGACGGGATGAAAAGGATTTTCTCGCCGCTTCTTCTCCTATCTTCTCTTCTTTCGCTGGATCTTAATCAGCTCATTCAGATAAAGCAGATTCACCACGTAAGTAAGCATTTCCATAGTACTTTTCCTCCTCTGTGGTAACATCATGTTATTGTTATTATTTTTAGTAGTACCATCGCTGGAAAATACTCCGTGCTCAGGATGAGTGCATACATGTAGCTATAACGATACACATGGAGTAATAACAACAAGAAGCAGCAGAAGGGCATTACTTTCAAGGCATGAAGACCAGCCACGTTAGCCTCCTGTAGTCTTCTATACTACATTTCCATTGCCCACAGCTACATTTCCTCCCGCCGTTCTATGCTAAACGGTAGCTACTAGCAGCGGTTAGCCAACTTTATCTGCACAAGCATTAGAGATCAAGGTGAGGAAAAGGTGCCTAATTTAAGTTAAATGTTCGTCTAACAGGATCGTGTCTACATAGTGTGTCCGCCTGCCCCTCATGAGCAATTGATTACAAGTGTTCCTTACAGCACTGGGGCACATTATGCGCAGGCCATTGAGGAAGACGTTCTGACTCCCGGACAGAGGGTAGATACGACCATTTTATGAGTTCCTTATGGCATCCTCCAGTAGTGCACTCTTTCCCCCATCCGCCAAGGAGGCTACTACTACTTGCTTAACCGGCTCATTTCGCTTGCTGCTACTGTTGTTGTGGCTATGTGTCTGCTGCCTCTGTCTTTTCATGTGTACGTGTGAGGGAAAGTGAGCGTGTGTGTTTGTAAACGGGCTAAGGAAGCATTAGTAAGCATGATGATGGCTCATAAAAAGAGGCTTATTATACTTTCTCTCTCTCGCTCGCTGTCGCCCTGCCTGCGTGCATTCCAGGGATAAGGGAAAAGAAGAGAAGGAATGTTAAAAAATTTACCAACGAGTACTAACTCGTGCAGCCTAAGGCTTCCTAATAATAACAAGTTATCAGCAAGAGGAGCGTGTCTCAAATCTATGTATGAATGCGTGTTTGTGTGAAGGGGACAAGTCCGGTGAAAAGATAAGGGAGACTGAGGAGTTCCGTCTATAGTTTTCCTACTCCTCCTGCTCTTCTTCTTCTTCTTCTTCCTCCTCCTCTTGGACAAAAGGAACACCAGAGAGAAAAGCAGAGTAAGAGAGAGAGAGAATGAGGGAAAGCAAGGAGAGGGGTACGGGAAAGACAGTGAGGGATACGTAGGACGTAATGGCTGGGAACCCAAATAAGCATTCATGCATTGGCAATTTCCATTCAAAGTCATCACTCAATCTGTCATCAGCAACGGACCAAAAACTTTAATACGCTTCGCCGGAAACCCAAGCCCAAGAAGAAGCTTCTCTCTATTCTTTATTATGTATACGTAAGGTAGTAGCTGCTACATGCTTAGTCGTCGTAACACGGACGGAGGGTGGAATGAGCACCAGACAGAGAGAGAGAAAGAGGGAAAAAGCAAGGGAAAGCCATCCCTGGTTACCATTAGTTGTAATCACTCCCGACAGGTCGATTTCCATCCAAAAACTCTCCTTTCTCTCACATCCAACAGTGAAGCTAATGGTTTGAACCTACAAAGGGAAGGACTCGCAGCAGCAGCAGCACACAAACACACAAACATGATCATGTTAAAGGAAGAAGAAGAAAGGAGGGCCAGGCGGGAAAATATTTATCAAGTTACCTGAGCAAAGCAACGAGCTTAGAACAGTAGGATTCCTACTCATTATCATGTCACGCACACCATAGCACCAGTCTAACCATTAAATAAATCAAGTGCAACCAAAAAAATAGTCTTGTGACCGCCTACCATATCGTAGCTCAAGTTGGCCAGTAAAACCGGAGATTTACTACTCTTATTATTACTTTTCCAATAAACCAGAAGACGAAGAGGCAGACCGATAAGAGTACTTTCAACAGCTCCACCATTCTCTCTTTTTCCTCCATCTTCAATAACCTATTCAATATTTATATTCATTTTGCGAGGGCAAGAAACTTTAAAACCAGTTATTTTGCTCACGTAAGCAGAACATGCATGGCCCAGCAGCAGTTGCTTTCTCTAATGCAGATTTTTCAAGCGCAATAAGTCCTTTTTCCATCATTCAATTTGCCATAAACAGAGGCAGAGAAAAAAAGAAGAGAATGTGGAAAGAGACAGATGGTTCAAGTAAATAGAATTTTCTGGGTTTTGTTTCTATTTCTGGCATAACTACAGCAGTTCTATTTCTATAGCGGTTCTTGAAGCTCTCAACCTCAAAATGACGGCACATCTTCTCAACACAGTTATCCATATCTGGGCTAATCACATGTTTAACTGGCATCAGCTACTTCATTATCCTGTATTCGATGGAGAAAAAAATGCTTGTTAGAGACATGTAATGATTTTCCTCACCACTATTAATTCATCATGATATAATTATTTACGAAACATAAACTTGTTTTGGCTGGTTTTATCGTGGCGCTTATGTTATAAAATTAAATGGGGACCATTACCTTGTAGACGGAGGTAGCATGGAAGGCTAATAAAAACCGCGTGTGTATGCTATGTGCATGAGATTTTCCAGGTTGAAAGAAAAGGCTGGCAAAGGAACGTGTTGGTGGTTCCCGTGGTTGACTGAGCGGAGCTTTCCCACGGAGACCCTTTCTCTTGGCTCCTCTTGTTGTTGTTGTTGTTCTTGCATGTAAGAAGATGGAGAAAGTGTCTACGAGACTTTCCCCGGCTACACAAAACTACTTGGGCAGATCTTTCTTATGTTGTACACCAAGGCTATTCACAGTATTTACTACTACTACTACTGCTAGCAAAGCAATAGTTTTGCATGTGTTTTAGCAGTCAAGGGAATGCATGAGATAGGAATTTGAAGCAGAAGAAGTGGTTTTGTATGGTGATGATGATGATGCTGGTGGTGATGAGGAGGAGAATGAGGATGATGTTGATAGTTGTGTGTGCACGTTTAGAAGTAAATAGAGGTTGAAGAAGAAGCTATAGGCCATGAGGAACTAGCATAAGTTAGCAATGTTGGCACTGCCACATAGCTCCAGGTTGGTTCGTAAACGCATTAGTGTAAGAGGAAGATCAGATTAAAGCGGGGACTTTATGCAAAACGAAAGAGAAGAGAAGAGAGATGGATTTGGCACGGCTTTCCCTTTCCTGCCTTAGCAGCAAGATCTCAACCTGAAGATAGAAGGGTAAAGAATTGTAGTTGTGTGTACACATGGTGTGTTTCTATACGTGTGCATATGCGTATGTGTGTACAAAAGTGAGAGAAAGGATGAGAGTGAGACGGCCACTTTAACTGTTCTCCGCCTCTCGTCGGAGGAGCGTTAATGTCCGCATTTAATTTCCGGTTCGATGACCTGGAAACCTTCCGATAAGGCTGTCGAATTTATCACGGCCTTTTTCTCAATGCACTCGCACATTCTATGCATACATAGAAGAAACAGAGTGTCTGCGTACTTTGGAGCGTAGTAAAATCTACTTCTTATAGAATATTATGCATGTTCACTTAGTAGCAGCACTTTCCTACACTTCTACTACTACTACTACCTTCTGACTTTCCTCTCCTGACTCCCTTGAAGATTGTCCTTTCCGGAGGAAAAGCAAAAGAAGAGGTGGAGAGGGAGTATCATGAGTTATCATTATGAGCAAGTCCAGCTTATATCACCTACATACATATGTAAATGCCTGTTTGTCCATGTACACATACACAGTGGGGATCGTGAGGTTGAGTAAGTTTGAGTCTATTCTTTTCCTCCTTCTATCTCTATCTCCCTCTTATATAGCCATAGCTTGGCTCTTAATATGATCCTTTGAAAATTTAAATAGCTGTCTCAAATTCTATTTGGTCTAGCCGTTTCGTCTGCTCAGCTATATTAAATAATGGGATCTTATCTAGCAGCGTGCATAAGGGAAGGGAGACAGCAGAGCGAGAGAAAGAATGAGTAAATTGGGGAGGCTCCTTGGGTGCATGGTGGTTTGACATGAGGCAAGGGGTTTATTTATGCCTTCATCTGATAAAAGTTAAGGTTGATGTGGTGTCGGACAGAGCTTGACTGTCACCACAAATCCATCCTCATCCATTCCTCCTGTCTTCACCAGGACTCTTCTTCATCTAACTCTTACCTTCTTCTTCTTCTTCCAATCTGAATGCACTTTAGTTACATGTGTAGTATCTAGTGACGAAGCCGGCAGTTATCCATAGGGAGAAGAAGAAGAAAGAAGCTACAAATGACATACGTTGGTCCGTTTCTCCTTACACATTTGGTGTGTGTACAATAGTAGTAGACATATAGCTATATGAGCTGGATGTGAAACTTTTATTCCGTAGTAAAAGTAGCTAGAAGTAATAGTGGTGGGGAATAGCGGTAGCGGTGGTGGTGGTGAAGCATGACTAATGCAGGTAGGAATATCACCGCCTCTGTAATAGTTATAAAGGGTTTTATCAGCCAGCGCATTCATCCAAGTGTGAGGGCTATCGAAAAATTTATCTCCTTTACGCTCTCTGCTCCGGCATTCTAACCAAATTGTCTAACTTGAATTTTTACACGCCATCTATTTAATCAGGTGCGGGCCTTTGAGTGCCGTACTATAGTCATTCTATACCTTCAACGCCAGAATAACTACGTCTAACGTTCACAATTCTTAAGTGCTCCCGTAGTCTAATTCAATACAAACAGTTGCCATGCCAGCAAAAGTTACTTTGCCAGTCTTAGCAGATGAAGCTATAGCTACGAAGTGCAAAAGCAGGCTGAATCGTGATGACGATGATGATCGTACGATCCCTCCAAAGTTTTGTTTCCTTCAATGGCTTTTATATGCATTGTGGTTTCTGATGAATCGAGTGTAATTCCCAATGGTAGTAGCAGTAGTTACTCGGAAGCATGAGGAAGAATTTATGTCGAGTCATTAGCATAGAAGCAACTACTATTTCCATTCTGTCCTTCCCACCTGCATAAAGTATCCTTTTGGCTGAAAATGTAACAATTGCACAAGGACGACGTGGTTGGTTTTGCCATTGTAACTGCGACTACTAATACTACTACAGCTCTCCCGTAATACTCCTTCCTGGCTCCACCACCACTACCAAGGCTAGGCTCCTGGCACACTAATAATAATAGTAATTAGGAAATTTTAGATTTATTAGCATTCGCTAATTAGAAAATCGCTGGCAAGGACTACCACCACATAATCTCGCACGTATGTAACCCAATATGCTCCTTTCACTCCGCCTTTCCCTTATTCTCTTGTTTGTGTTTATGCCACAGCATATCATGCAGCAGTAGTCTTCATACTCATCTATCGGCAAAATTCTCTGTATGGGAATCGGACGTGCGGCAAGTCGCTTTTATTGCTGCTACATGTCTAAATGATAATATAAACATCTGTGTGCATACCTGCTGCCTATTTTGAGCAACCTGGCCGTAACGGGTTGCATAGTTAGTTAAATATGCAAGGCTTATGGAAAAGTAATGACGATGGACGGACATGATGCCGCCGCCATGACCGTGCTCATACATTAGTCCAACGGATCACATTATTGTCTGCATTTTTACCTCAATTATTGGTCTTCTAGTAATAACAAGAAGACGAAGAGCAATAATAATAATAAATGGCCACATTACTATAATTATTATTTACCTTTGTAGAAAAGAATTGGATAAATTAATAGGGGGGAGTCGGACCTCAGTATCTGTAATACAATGGAATAAAGCCAACAAAAGAAACCACAAAGAAAATCTTGACAACCATAAAAAGAATTCGATTCCCTAAGAGACCATTCTGTTCAAGATTTCCACGTATATAAAAAAATCCCGTACGTGCTACCGCATTGCATGAGCATTGCATACTGGCGAAAGGGGGAAAGCATTTGCTGCTAGCAAGCTATAGCTACTCTTGCCACAAAAGAGCCATGATGATAGCTATAGCTACTGCAGGCGGGCTATGCTCCCTCATATGCTCTTCTTCTTCTAACGAACATGAACAACTCGGCGAGTCAGTCGTCGTCGTCGTCGTCGTCTTTACTGAATCATATGAACGGGATTTGTTCTTCACAGTTATGAAAATGTTGCACTCCAAACTTGAACCGATACCGTTTTAACATACATTTTGGTGGTGATATGAACGTGCAATGGGATCCATGTAAAAGAATGCATAGCTAAATATATAGAGGACAGATTGAATAGAATTATTATTTCTTTTGAATGTTCTTTATTGATAATCATCATCATTTGATTACATTGAATGTGTTTTTGCAGTGTTTTGCATCTACAGAAAATCTACTACTTATCCTCATCTTCGTCAGCATGAAATCAACATCATGTTTTTATATGTCTCTTTTCTCTTCTTCAACATCGTCTGTTTTACACTTTCACTCTAAATTTTCACGTCATGTCATCATGAACATCATCTTCCTGTATACTATTTACGTATAATATTTCAATAATATACGTCCCAATCAACCGTATCATCATCATTGTTCTGTGTAATTTATAACGTTCTAATCCTCCCCCTCATCTATACATTCCCATCATTCCATCCGACAAAAAATCCCAAGCTGACAAGAAGAAACAGAAGAGCAGATTCGGCAGCTTGGGATTTTAAAATTCCTTACTTACTTACTTACTTTCCCCCGCAAAATCCTGCATCTTATCCAATCATCACTTTCACCCCTACAATCTGACGCGTTTCTTTGTTATTTTTTTCCTATATAAAGTATAAGGTTAAGAATAAGTATTAAGATTATCATCATTTTGATCAGTATCGTCACCACCATCAGCATTCTTATAATCATGTTTTAATAATAATAATAGTTATATAATTATATACCATTATTAATTTTTACCAGCAAAACCAATCCGAATTATTGTAATTTTATTATTTTTCCATAAATTTTATTATTTATTCCTATTATTTATTATAATAATATTTTGTTCATCCACATCATGATGGATGAAACATAAAATTCCTCAGTATTACATATGAGACCCTTATAGTATCCTTATTTTTTTTGTTTCCACCATTGAAATTAACAATTTATTATGAGGGCTTTTGCCCCCGTGTGTAAACGCTTTATTTTTTTGGGGGCTTTTTATTAACTAATAATTATTATTTGACTGATGATGAGCCTTAAATGACGGCATCACAATAATGATAGCGGCAGCGGCAACGACGGCGGCAGCAGCAGAAGAAGAAATTTTCTAATCCTCATGTTTTTTTATGGTTTTCCCCCTTGATTTCTTATTCAATATTAAATTCACATCTTAAATTCTAAGTAATTATTGCTTTTTTTAACAGGAGGAGGGAGACGGGGTAATTGAATACCACCACATTGTCCATAGGATTTGCTCTCACACTTACGCACCATTTATTAGTTATAATGACATTATTAACTTAATTTTATTGTTAATTATTACACATACCCTCATAGTCAGTCACTTGACTCAATAACAAAGTAATTATTATGTCTTGTCAAAATATGTTCCAAAATCAAAAAATTACTATGAATTACGACGAATACTAATTTTTCTTTACTACTGCACCAGAATCTTGATTTTATCAATCAATATGCATATTATGTACAACTAATTTCAATGATACTTTGCAGTATCGGTGCAATTAGAATTAGAATTAATAATACATAAAAAATCATATGAGTATGAATGAGTTGATGAGCTGCTGCTATTGCTGCTGCTGCAGAAATGCTCTGAACTGACTTTCACTTACTTTCACTTACTTTCCAATCCTATGCTGGTCTTAAGTGGTGGAATAAAGAATGCAAAACGAATACAGCTTGAAGCAAGTCTGAGTAAAGAAAAATTCCATCCGAAAGCTAGCTACCTATTTGAAGGAGCCAGAAAAGAACCAAACTCAAGTCTGTTCACTGAGTGAGTGACTGTTGACTTTGACGGGCTAAGAATATAAAGTGTATTAAAAAAATGTGTAAGCAACTGACGGTGAGCTAGAGCTACATTGTTACTTGTACTATTAACTATAATTAAGAGTAATAATGATTAATTTACATTAGCGATTGCCTCAATAATGGAAGAAACAGAGCGGAATTAAGACTCACATTTAGCATGTAATAATAATAGTAACAATCAATCCTGGCGCAATAACAACGATCATTTTCTCATCATCACATCACTCAACATTAAACTGTTGTATACGTATATTTATATTTTTATGTTCAGAATAGTGAATAATAATATTGTTTTAATGCCTCTGCTGTATATATTTTCTGTCATTATTATTATTATTAACATACAGAATATTAGCAGCAGAGTAATAATAATAATTACGTGGTTTGAGTCATACAAAATGTCGTCGAAATACTCGCTCCATCTGCGTGCTTCAGTACCTCCATTATACACATTATTATGTATACATTTTAAATATTTAATTAATAATATTAGTCATCATAGACATAATATCCTTTCCTGTATGATTCTCATTTGACTGCATACAAGGTGAGTTTATAATAATCATTATTATCCTATCCTACACACCACCATAGTATGTGGCTTTCTTTGTTTGTGTTCTTCATTGCACCCATTTAGCATGAAATTTCAAATGTGTTCCTTCTGTGTGTAGTTGTGTGTGTGTGTGTGTGTGTGTGTGTGTGTGTGTGTGTATTTGTAATAATTTTTTTACAATAAGAATGTCTTGTGAGCAGATTCATAAGTGTATTATTACTGTTTCGTTTTTTTAATAATAATAATAATTTTCAATAATAAAACTGTCCCTTCGTCATCATCACCGTAAACTTGTATCATCCCCCTGACATCCGTATTGATTTTTTCTGTAATAGTACAAAGCTACTTCCCTATACGGAACTGCATATTAATAGCAGCAAGTAGTAAGTGTATATATGCTTCAGTTGGTTTTTTATTTCTCGAAAATTCCTATAGAATACCAAACCTTCATTCTTCTTCATGTATCTATGGGACTCTCAGTCAGTTTTTTTATGCCCAATTGGGCTCGCTCCTTTTTTCCTAACTAATAATAGCAATAATAATTAAATACTTTCTCCCCAATTGCTCATAAATGGGCTGAGTTGAATGAGAAATATTTTTTCATGTTTTTGCCGAATTAAAAATCCAGTTTTTAAACTGTTAAGAAGTTGCTGCTTTGGTTACATATGCACGTATGTTTAAATACATAGCAGCCACATGGTATATGGAATATGTTAAGATTATAGTGATAAAATACGTTGTTTATGGTAGTATATATAGGAAGTAAGTAAGAGGTAAGAAGAAGGAGAAAGTATGGGTCTACCTTGTAATTTCCAGTTTATTGCTTCATCACGCCATTATCCTCCTTTCCCTTGGCTAAGTTTTTCCCTCCCTCGTTCCTCATCTAATATACTTGTTCATCGCGTTAATAAGATTGATTGATGGACAATAATATGATTAGTTTCATATCATTATTAGTTCTGATCCGTATTGGAGAAAGTCATGGTTTTCTGCCGTGACGTTAATGACTACTATTGTTGTAGATTTTTATTAAATTTATATTATTACTTATGAGAACTAGGATAATATTTATTTCTTTTGTTCAATCTGAATGAATGAATGAGTGTCTTGAAATTGAATGATTGCAGATAAAATGCCTTGTAATCCTTTGTATAAGTTAGAAGAGAATGTTGAGTAGTGAGAAGCATTTTCGAGTCTTTAATGATGACGGGCAATTGACTCATCAGCAATGATGCTCACATTTTAATAAGTTTCTTCTGGCCCTGACCGCGATGATAGCAATAATAAAGGAATAAAAGAAAAGGATCCTTCTCATCCCTGCGTTCTTTTTTAGCTACTTGATCCAACTATTATTTTTCTTTCACTAAAGTTATTTTTAGTCAGTCATAATCATAATAGTAATAGCTATGATGAGAAAAGCGCATGAGGGAAGATCTGGATACTGGCCATAGTATTATTATTATTAATAATAATTTGTAAATGTTCTTCTTCTCCTCACAGGGAGGAAATTTTAAAATCCATGTGTTATTTTCTTGTTTAATTTGCCATCAGCCTGGTACTAATAAGGTTGTTGCTGGCTCAAAGTGCGAAAGAAGAGGCATGGATACAAGGGAATGACTACTTATTTTAGCCTTGTGGTGTAGCTATATAAATGCATACAGAATAATCCGCTTCTCATGAGACTGTAGCTTCCATCATGGCTGGTAGTATGGGAGAGCTTATTATAATACTGTAATAAGAGGAACTTGCGTGTGCACTTGTGTGTTGTTGTGTACGTGTGTATATATTTCTGTCTGCCTGTCTGCGTATAATAATGTGTGTACGTTGTTGGTAGCAGAGATAGAAAATGGAGCAAAGGAATCAGCTACATGCCTAGTGGTTTCAGTTGTCTAAACAAAGTCGTCTTCTTATCAATTTCTTTCGCTAATAAATTCCAGTGACATTTCTCTCTCGTTCCTTCTCTCCCACCACTGTGTGTCCTTATACTAGCTACAGAGACGAAGAAGAGGAACAAATTGACTCCGTGATGCTATCAGTGACGGATTTGTGAAACTCAATGCAAGCGTGCTTAGTTGCCGCTACTACATGAGAGAGAGAATACTGCTATTATTATACAGAAGGACCTAAAGGCAGCAGCAAGGACGACGAAGAAGCTATAGTGATAGAATCTGCTCGGCTTTCTACCCTGTAGCACTAATGGTACTGGTCACAGGAGAGGAAGAGAGGGATTACACCGGCGGTATAATACAGCGGATGAAGCAGATGCTATTATGGAGTACTACTACTACTACTATGACAACAACCTTTAACCAGTAGTTGCGCTGGATTCATTATGAAGACAGTGATGAGAATGACGATGATGATGGTGACGGCGGTTGTGACGGCACTTTAATCCTTTCATTCACACAGTAAGCAACCAAGTAGCATCTACTTCATGCTCTCCTCCTCTTCTTCTACCATTCCGAGTAGTAGTGGTGGTAGTAGTAATAATCATCGTCCCGTCCAATAATAATTGTCGCTGCTGGAACGTCGTCCCATCTTCCCCCCACTTCAGATCCCGCATCTAGAAAATAATTGAAAGAAAATGAATGGCTTGCGTAAACTTTTATTTCCACTACAGAAATACTTGAAAATGAATCCTATTTTACATCATGATGACTGTTATTGTTTTTATTTCACTCATCTGTCCAACCTGAACCTAAACGGGAGGATATTTCAGCTTTAAATGTAGTCAATTAAGCTATGGCGTATATACCAACTTTCACCGTGTCTGTAAAGGCTTCGGTTTACGTATATAATATTGCAGTAGCGTACAACTTTAGCAGGAGTCTGTATGAATAGCTATCACTTCCCAGCCGAATATATTCGGATGGATGTGCTAGCGGTCAACGTGTGTTTTTCACAAACTGTCTTCTCATGTTACAGTGCAATAGCTATTGTTCTCATGCATTCCCTGGAATCCCAGGCTAGCAGCTTTCATGATTTCTAAAATGGAGCTCTATGCTGGCACAAGTCCTGGGAAGGGGAAGCTAATTGGAGCGTGAGGAAGTGAGAAGACAGACAGAGAGGTGAGGTGGAAGGTAGGTTAGATTTA
>JAQFYD010000310.1:0-21474 GCA_034694225.1 Bourletiella hortensis | reverse complement strand
CTGCAATTTTGCCCTTACCATAATAAATAGCGACCCCATTACTCTCTGCCTCTATCTTTTACTATTGTCTCTCTCTCTCTCTCTCTCTCTCCTTGTCTCACTTTATATTTGCTATGCAGGCGTCGGAGGGGAAGAATATACGCATAATAAATATACAGAAAATGCACACACACACTTTATTCCGCCTTTTATCTCCTCCGCACCTCACTAGCAGCAACTAGCTATATGCTATTATAGCTTGCTGCTGTAGATCATATTATGGAGGACATTTATTTTTTTCATGCTCTTTTTCCCTCTTTACAATTCTTAAGCGTTAGCTAAAGCCAGCACGTATTGAATTGAGGTGAACATGGAAAAGTGTTTGATCTGTGGATTATTATTTATTTTACCTCAAAAGTACGAGGATTTTTAACTTCCTGGTCGATCATCATATCCTCTTCTAATACAGACAGACAGTCTCGTTTTTTTCCATGCTTCAGGACCAGGACCAGTAATGTAAAACATATACGATATCTTGGGCTCATGATGACGACGATGATGATGATGACAATCAGGCATCATGCTGAACATCTGTGCGATAGATATTTGGAGGATAAAACTACGTTGTTTTTGTTTTCTCAGTAGAATTCTTCCCTTGTAGCTCAACTTGCATTATCATATCATATTGAAGTGCGAGTGCGAACGAAATGGCAGAGGGGATTGGGTACGAAGGGAGCAAGAAGGACGAAGGACCAAATAGTAATACTTACATTGAATAATGCACGCACAGTAAAAGGCCTCAATGGAAATATTGCTTAGTTAGCGCGCCTTTAGTAAGTAAACTAAATGGAAAGTTTTTTTCGGCCCTTGCAAATAACATGTGTATATATAATGACTATATCCATCCATCAGCCCACCAGCCTTCTTCTTCTGAATGAATGAACCAACACCTCATGTGGGTCTGAACAACGACGATGAGGATGAACAAAAAACCAGAAATAATTGAGACAGTATCAATGTCAATGTATTTTTTTCACAATTTTTAATACTAATTAAATGAATGAGCTCAGCTAAACTTATATGGGGGAAATTAATTTGTTTATTTATCCCTCTCAACTGCTCCTGCTGACAAGGGAAGCAAGAAAGGTGTTGAGGAAAATAATAATGGATGAATAACAACAACAATATAGTTTTGCATTGGAAGCATAACTCCTCCACCTGCGCTTCGCTCCCCTTCAGTCAGTTAGCAAAAGTTAGTAATAGGAGAGTATGCATGAGGCTTAAAAAATTGATAAAAATTAGTTTGCAGTAAGTAGTAAGTAAGTAGCATTGCCATTGCTTCTGCTTATGCTGTCGTCCCTGGATCATCTCTATGTATTACAAAGTGTGCTAAGTAGCTAAACGTAACGTGTATAAAGAAGTTTAAGTGCGTATGATGAAATTTGCTATGAAAAACTATACATGATATGACATGACGTTGATAACGACTGGTGGTAACACCATAACGAACGCGTAGGAAAAAGTTATGCATATAAAAGTGCACACAACATGACACGACCGCTCCTTGTGAGTGAGCATACGAATCGCTGCCAGTTTCTGTCTGTACTAATAGAGATAGGCGAATCCTCCTGCAAAATACCATGAGGACATACAATGCTACACACAGGCACTCGACTCAACCCTTTCATACCCATTGCTCTTCTTCTTGCATTACAGCAGTAGTACTAGAAGTAGTAGTAGTGGATGCATGTGCTTTTGAAGGATGTGGTTATTTTGCAGCAGCATCAGCAGCAGGAATGAAATAAAAAAAAGAGGCTTATCACACTCACATGCATGTATGTAGTATGTATTTACATACGTGAGGAATAGTGCGTCTGACTGACTGACTTTGTCTGAATGCAGTAATATAGTAATGCTTTAATAAAAATAGTTTATATATAACTTGCTCCTACTATAGCTGCTATTGCTGCTGCTAGCCGCAATTGTCATATGATTCTCTATATTATTTTACTTGTTATATTATTATTAACAACAACAGAAGCAGCAACCCAATGGCCTCGGCTTCCTTCTTTCTTTCCTCACTTACACACACACACACAGTCAGTTACATTACACACACACACACACACTCTCAGTCATCATCAGTCCATAGTCTAGCCAGTCGTATAGACATAAACGGTGGTAGACATTCTGCACACACACTTTTCCACGCACGCATACACAGACACAGACAGTCAGAGTTCTTGCTATTGTTGTATAAGCAAAGCAGTAGAGCCAAGCGCAGTCGAGTCTTTTTCGTACATATAGATTTTGCACTAACTATTATGCTACTATAGTTAGCTAGCTAGCTCCTTGCTTGCTTGCCAATATATGGACACAAGTTTTGTTCAAATAAAATCTCTCATATAGCTAGATATATACAATTTGCAGACCCAAAAGTGTTCTCTGTCATGAGCAGCAGCAGGGCAGGAGTAGCATTGGCAACAGAAATGTGTGCAATAGAAAGAGCACTGGGAAATATTCACTTTTGACTATGCGTAGTAACAAAAGTTATATGAGTAAAGTAAAGTTAGTAGCTATTGCTATATAGAGAAAAGTTCCATTTTATTATTGCAAAGGCCACACGTTCCTAGAAGCAACCATCGTCGCCGCACTACCACTGCTACTACTACCGTATCGTCATCGCGGCATAGCAAAAAAATAATAGTGCTAAGCAAAGCCAAGAGCAAACTTGAGAACTGAGAATAGTATAACAACTTTGCCATCTTTTTTGGGGTCCTTATGCACTCTGCTATAGTTATAGGATGAGCCAGAGCCTTTTCATTATGTATTTCAAAGGATGAAACGATGCTGCGTACAAATTTGTGCGTTCATCTCGTCTTTCTGTCTCTCTCTCTCTCTCTCTGGCTCATTACTTTGACCCATTTATGATAAGATCAAACGCATTTCATAATAGTAAAATAAATGCTGCTGCTGCTACTTGCTGATAATAAAAATGATGATATTGAATGCCGATGATGATGATGACAAATAATTTAAACCCTGTAAAAACATGGTTAGTTTCCTTCCTTAGGCCGCGCAACAATTAAGTAGCTATCATTCATCATGTGTCCGTGTGTGTGTGTGCTTAGTTCCTGTAATATGAGCTCCGCACTTTTTTATATTATTATCATTAATAAAACTTATGTAGGAATGCAATGTGTAATTGTATATGATGGCACATATGATTGGCCAGATTATTATTATTATTATTATTCACTCTCATCTGTTCCAGCTACAGATACTACATGCTATCATACATATTTTCCAGTCAGCCAGCCAGTCAGCCCTTCCTCGATTTACTCGATCAAATCATTCAGGTCATTCAAATTCAGGATTGATGATAATATTGACAAATATATGAGGTCATCCACACATACACACACACACACACACAATTTTACACCACGCATAGCTAAAACTACTTGATCCCCCTAAAATGTATGGATGTAATGCAGCCGCGTTTATTGTCACACCCTGTAGATGCGATCATGACGTGTGCTTTTACAAATTATTTAAAATCATGCTGAAATCTGTCCATGACAAGTATCGTGGCGAGATGATAGAATGTAAATTTACGGAAAAGTCACGTTATAATGTGTAATTATATGGCTATATACAGACTGTCATGTGAGTGTGTATGTAAAGTTACATTATTATTGCATTTTGCATCCGTTCTTCGCATTATGCTGAATAATAGCCGTAGTCGTAGTAATAGTAGGAGTAGTACGTGTAGTAGTATACGACCAGAGCAGCAACATTACTCATTTCATTGAGAAGTTTCGCATGTGGAATGAGGACAAGTGCATAGGAGTATATATACATGTATACACTAACGCAGAGGACGACGAGGAGGCGGAGGAGGAGTATGAAGGTAAAAGAGATGTAAAAAGAGCATGTTGTATAGTATGAGCTCGTGTGTACTTTTCTCTACAGATTTTCACATAACTGTTCTTCTCCTTGTTATTCTCGACCAACGAATTGGTCTGCGATGAGCATCATTAACATACTATGATCCATGTGCATGTGTATGTCTTTAGAAAAATTCTCTTTCTGCAAAAAAATGGGTTTACAATAATCAAAGTTATAAGGAAGTAGCTAGCTGCTGCCTGCCAGTGTCTTTGTGTAGGCCCTGTACTAGGAGACGGACAATTTTATGCGTCTATAATGTATGTGTGTATTATAGGAGCAAGAAGGAAAGAAAGAAAGGAAAAAAAAGAGACGTGGCGGTGGAGCTGGTTGGAGCGGCAACCAATGCGAATGTTTTCATTCTTCTTGGTTCCTTCCGGGTTAAGAGTTGACTTTAGTGATGGTTGCTGCTGCTGCTGCTGCTACTGCTGCTGCACTGCAACTGCGCTGCACGAGCAAAACTTACTCTCTTACTTTGCACTACTAGCATCAGCGTACCAACGGCATTATGACACTATAGAAGCATAGCTAAAGCTAAAGCTACTAGCGAGCACTATGGTCGCAGCAGCAGTCTGCAAGCAAGCAAAGGAAACGATGAAGCAAAAGAGTTTGAGTGAGTGAGTTTTAGTGCGAGTTTGAGAACAGGAGCCATAGGAATAAGAAGAAGAAGACGAAGGATACGCAAAAAGCCAAGCGAAGCGAAGCAGCAAGGAGATACTATAGTATATTAGAATCAGCTACAGAAAATTCACCAGCAACTACAACTCACACACACATTACATATACACACACACGCAGATATATAAAATAATACAAGGTAATAGCAGTCGCACTACTAGCAAAAGTAATACTGACTGACTGACGAACGAGTGAGTGAGTTTGTGAGTTTGTGAGAGGAAGCAAGCAGTTTATGCACACAGAGTTAGAGAGAGAGAGAGAGAGACAGAATCGAGAGAAGAAGACAAGAAATGTACATATTACAAGGGAGTTCAAGCACTAGGAGCAGCCAGTGTAGAGAAAAGAGCAGAAACTGACTGAGGCCAGAGCTTCAAGTCTTCTATTACTACTACTACTACTACTATTACTACTACTACATCTACTACTATTACTATTGCTACTACTACTACAGCTACTGCTACTACAACTACTTCTACTATTACTACTACGCTACTTCATCCCTATTACTTGGATTGCAGCGCCCGAAAAGAAAAGTGTGTGTGTTTTCTGTGCTGTTTTCTGTGTCCTATCATCATCATCATCATCATTCTCTCCTGGTTTTCCTAGTGCATTCTATACTCTATCATCCTTTCTTTCTTTCATTCTCAAATTTTTTTTATACACTTGAACTACGACGACTACTATTCACTCATCATCTTTCACTCTTTCTTCTATTCTTCTTCGCCTGTGTGCTGGAATGACGACAAGATTAGTATTATTATTATTACTTACACGACCCTTGTTATCATCAATATAAATCGTCTACTGCTACAACTACAACTTACGACGGCTGGCCTTTTGGGAAAATAAAATTTGGAAAAAAGTGAGATATCATTATAAGTTACACGCTAATGGAATGTGAATGAAAAACGGATTGATTCATCACATGTTCTGAAGAAAAAAGCAAAAATCGGGTAAGTCCTCCCACCACATGTCCTCTGAAAAGTTTGTGAAAACATGCGGTGTAGAGCTTCTGCGGGGTCGTTGAGAATAATACGGTCATAGTGTACTGGAAATGTTGACCAAGCAGTTAGCAGGGTCTCCATGTGTGCCATTATGGAAATGTTTCGTAATGTGAGGAGTATAAGGGAGAATTTGGGTAACAAAAATGGCCAAATTTATGTGTCTTCCATGGAAGTGTGAGTCAGTTAGGAAAAAGTTAGAGTTTTATATGTGAACGTGGCCGGTGTGTGCGTGAGTATATAGGTGTGCGTTTGGATCAAGTTCTTCTTCCCTGCATTAAGAGACATTTTGTATGACGAGGGCAGAGCCAGAATTATTATTGGGAATTTGGCTGGATTTTTAGGAAGAAGATGGCAAAAATTTTGAGTTTGTGCGTATACATATGAATAATAACACGTTGGTTTAGTAAGGAAGGAAGGTGGGATGTGGGGAGGTTGTGTGTGTGTGTGTGTGTATTTTTTTGTGCAGTTTGCAATATCCATGCTGGTTGGCTGCGTCTCTTTAGACTTTGCTTAGTTATTGGGAGGGAAGGAAAAATTGTGCGTACTGCAGTTTGCTCTTTCTTCCAGGCAGCAGCAGTTATCATCATCATCATCATGATCATAACTATACGCAGACACATGTATACTCTTGTACCCCCCTGTACTAATACATACGTACATATACAGGGTTGGTCATAATATTTTTCACTTAAAAATCCCCTACACTGTATTATAACTATGATACAGAGCTGCTCTATAACGAAAATAAAAGCTTCAAAATTGGCACATTCATACAAGTTTTATGACTCCAGAGGAAAAAAAACGAGTTACGCAATTCTTCTCTTTTATTCTACTGAAGGGTACTACTGAGAATGACCAAGGTCTTTCGTTTTTTTCCCCTCCGTTCCTTTGCCGTACTAAATAAATAAATAAGTAAATAAAATAAAGGCGAAGGGACTATTCTAAGGCAGAGGGATGGACAAGAGAGAGAGAGAGAGAGAAGAAGAGAGAAATTTTTCAGGACTTGTGTATCGTTAATGGTTTTTCATGGAACTCGATAAGCAGACCGTTGAGAATGAAAGAAAGAAGGAAAAGGATTCTATACTGCTTGTTGTAATAATAACAATGCTTTCATTTAGGGCCGTTTTGGCAAAAATGTTACGTAAAAAAGGGGAATGTTACATGGATACATAATGGACTTGTTTTTGGAAGGACTATACTTCTGCAGGAGGGACGACTTTTCGTCCAGCAGCAGCAGCAGTTGTTGTTGTAAAATAAAATAGCAGCGTGCAAAGTAAAAGCGGCTGCTGGTGCTGCCTGCAGCATACGCAATCCAGTCAGCCAGTCCAGATAGGTTTTTAGCAAAAAAGTTTGTTAATATTATAATAAAAATCTTATGTGTAATACATGCAGCACACACACACATATGGTGGAACATGTATTTTGAGACGAAGACCTACTATAGCTACCGCTGAATATAAAAGGTAATATACACGGGATACTCATGATGGTGCGTGTATAAGAAGAAGGTTTTGTGAATGCATTTTAGTAGCATTAGCAGCAGCAGCAGCAGTAACATTGCTCTTTGTATACTGAAAAATTTTTGTCCACATTTCACTATAAAGAACACTGTGTGTGTAAGCGTACGTTAACGTATACCGTACATATATACAGTGTGCAAATAATATAATGATGATAATGTTGGAACGTGGAGGGCGAGTGAGTGCGGAGAAGCAGCAGCAGCAGCAGCAGCAATAGCAAGAAAGCAAGGGGCAAAAAAAATGAAATTGAATGGCTGACTTGCTTGCAAGTTTTAATGCAGTATATTATATGCGTTCTTTTATAGTTATATATATTTTTGCTCCTCTGTTAAATGTTGCCATTGCCGTTGTTGCTGCTTGCTTGCAGGCTGCGACTAACTTGCTGGCTAATAGCATCAGCATCAGCAGCCGCAGCAGTCACTCAGTCAGTCAGTCAGTATATATGAGTAGCTTTTAGCTACTATGGAGTACAAATGCGACTCTAGTGAAAAAATTTAAAGCTAGATTGCAATAGAGAATGTGGATGGAGCAGCAAAAGTTTAACTATAGGAGGCACTCTAGGACCAAGATCATCCAGATGATGATGATGATGACGACGATGATGCTGATGCTATTGCTAAAGCCTATCCATCCTAGCCACCAGCATCAGTAACACCGTAATGACTAAAACTAATAGTAAAAACAACAACGCAATTGTACTTACAGAATAAACAAATTGCATGGAAGGAACAAGGGGAAGAAAAAATGTTAATTATTTTGCTATACCACCGTACTACGCATAATTTTTTTCACACCCAAGTCATCAGTATATATGGTGCACTCTGTATTACGATACTAAATTTTTTGAAGGTCTCGCAGTCAGTCAGCCAGTCAGTCAGTCATTGAATCAATGAAAGGGGTGGTATGTGTAGCTTTAGATAAAGATATTATTATTACATTTAATGGGGGAGGGGAGGAGGAAAAATTTTGCAAGAAAATTCCAACTTGTTTGTGTTGTTGCAACATGGGAGAGAGCGTATTGTGTGGCAGGGATGAGGCAGGGAGTGAGAGACATGTGACTGACTGGACTGCATGCAGTTTAAGTTGCACTTGGTAAAGTGTACACTGGTGGTGCACACTGTATTAGAGACGATTCAGTCAGACGAGACGGGATACATGTTACGTTCACAACAACAGCAGTCAAAAGTACAGTGCTCATAATAATTCTGTAGGACAGTTATTCTTCTTGTCATCATCATCATCATGATCAGTATCATCATCAACATGGTTATGTAAGGGAATCAGATTCATAATAATTTTATTATTATTATTATTACCGAACCAAATATATAAGCTGCAGCGTTTTTTTTCGCTTCTCCCTCTCGTACTACTATTATTGTTGTGGGTACACGCCATTCCAGTTAGCAGTTGTAGCTTAGTAGTTCGCCATATTATGGCGGTGATGTGTTGTTGTTGATGAGAGAAAGAGCAACGTGAGAGACTTGTTTTAGTTAGTTCATTCAGTCATTCACAAGAGTTTAAACGGATAGAAAGAACAGAGAGAAAGAGCAAAGGAGACGTAAAGTTGCAATATTACGTGTGTGTATCACCCTGTTGTTAAATAACAGCCTGCTGTGAGACAGATGCATTATAATAATAGGAATAATTGTAGGTTAAATGTACATAGGAAACATGATGCACTTGCTCTTTCATTAAGTAATAATTATCCATCGATACAATAATTATTATTGTGAATACAAATTCAAAAGGAGAAACTATGTGGAATAGTAGTGTGACGGAAAGTGAATATTCTTCTGTTGGTGCGGCTGGTGATGATGATTGTGAGCGAGATTTATTAAGTTATTATTATAAAATTTTAAACGTTCCATGGAACAGACTGAACACGGGGATTCTGGATCATTGTTGAACAAGAAACAACAAGCAGAACAAGAGCGACAACAACAACAAAAAAGGAATGAGCCTTTGTTGTTTTGTTGTTGTTGTAGTTATGAACGTTCCTATACGTGGTTGTTGTTGTTGATTGACTGATTGATCCTGCTGCATGGATGCATGTTGTTGTTGTGGATGTGATGAAAGTGAAATTACGTGGATCATTTTAAAAATATCAAAATCTATCCAGAAACTGGGTATTTTGGGAGCACAATTATAAAATACTGTTGGATAACGAGAGGAAAATTTTGGATCTTTCCGTTCTTCTTCTTCTTGTTTTTGTTGTGTTGTTGTTCTTGTTGGTGGTGATCCTTGTCGTTGTGTTCGCCGTTGTAAATGTAACATGAACAAAGTCTGTGGAATTTCCTCCCGTCCGGTCTTTTCCATTTTGAAGAAAAGCAAGCAAGCCATGTTGCTTTTCTTGTTGTTGACTTTGTTTCAACATTGTTGCTACTGCTGCCGTTGTTCTTCTTGTTGATACTAATTTTTTTATCGTTTTAATAACTTTCTATTTGAGATACTAATAAAAATAATAATAATAATAAACGGAACGAGACGACGGGGGATGTTATGTAAAATAACAAAGGTATTTTCAAGTATAGTTAGTTATAACTACGTAGTGCGAATTGCCGGTTGGTGCGAACATTGCGGGATTATTCCTGTGTATAAATGCGTGTGTGAATGTTAAAAATTTGTTGCTGGAGGTGGTGGTGTGTGCATGTGTAGTAATTAAAACATTAATAATTTCTTACACCTTCACGAGGAGTTGGAATTGTTTTATTATTATGGAAGGTGAAAATTTCAGCAGTTGTTTTACGATGATTTTTAAGGCCACACTGTATACTACGACGGTCATTTCTGTACACGTAACATGCGGACACATAAAATGGGCTTGATAGCAATTACATTGTGTGCCAAAAAATTATGAGTTATAGGTAGGTTTTACGTTTAGCATTCATAAAATTTAGATGAACAGAATGTCATGTGTTTCTGTAAATTTTTGTTTTGAGATACAGGCGGATGTCCGTTACGTACCGTTCTACCCGGATTCACAGTCATTTTCCACGCACGTTTTGTGCCCTTTGTTTTGTATGTATGTGAACTTTTCCTGGAGATTGTGAAGCTGAAAATGGGAATTATATTATTGAAAGGGATTCTGTCAAGTGCAATTATTGAATAATGGTCTGTGTTGCACCTGCGTTCATTTTGTTGCATAAAATGCTCTTCTTTCCGTTCAGAAAGCTACTTATTTTCCCCGTGGTATTCCCAGTCTGTCTGTATAACTCAGATGCATGTTGGATGGATGGATAGATGATGGTTGGGAAATTAGTTTTTTGTCTGTCTGTCGTCGTCGTGCTATCCAAGTATTTTTCAGAAGGTTACATGTATTTTATTTCTAATCACATTTATTTATATATTTGTGTGAATGAATGTGAATGATTATTGGATGAGATGCATGTTATTAAAGCCATATGAATTTTAGATTTGTCTGTCTCTCTGTCTCTCTCTCTCTCTCTCTGGCCGGCATCATGGACTCACTGATTAGATAATTTTTGGTACAGAGTTTCAACATTTATAATAATAATGAGACAGACTGTGTATGTGTGTGTATATCTATGTGGATGAACTAGAAAATTGTATTACATTCAACAAGATTCCAATGACGAAAGAGTGTCATACTGCGATGATGATTATGATGATGATGATGACTGCGTCAATTTGCATTAGGAGTTTTAAATGTTTGCAACAAAGTTCCATCATCAGCAGCCCCATCATCATCATGCTATAATTATGATTATTATATTATTATATGACTTGGAAAAAACAAGGACTTTTGAGCGGTGCGCTTAGATAAGGAGGAGAAATATGCAGATTATTATGGAATTTTCTAAACCTTTTATAATAATTTGTTATTATAGTATATTGTGCACAGAGAGGGATTTTGTGGTTGGTGATGATGGTGGTGGTGGCGGCTGTGATGTGTTGTTGAGCATAATAATAAATTATTATCATTCTCACATTTAAAATAATAATAATTTATTATCGGCAGCAGAGTATCATCGTCTAAACGGTTGGTTACAGAGTACTGCTATACTACACTGTTAGAATGCAGTCTCTCAGAAATGATTCTGATGCTGTTATTGATCTCATTTTATTCACTTTTCGTATCCTCGTCTTCTGTCTCTGCTCTTGAGCTGTAGCTAATAGAACAGACAGACGCACTACAGACACTTACTTCCAGACACGTGTCATCCCATACTATTCAAGATTAATATTATTATTTCAACTGCTTTCCCACTATGGCGATCACGTTTTGGGATACAGATAGTAAATAAATATGGGGGAATGAATTAAAATTGTCCCAATTTTTACCATGAAAATAGTACAGTTACTAATGAGTCTGTTAGCTAGTTTATTAGTATTTTAAAGGGGATAGCTCCGCGGTTGGTTCATGTTTTCATATGCAACAAGGAAGGAAGGATGTGCGGGGTGAAAAATAATGCGAATGATTTTTGTTTCTTTACAGAATTCCTGTAGTAATGGTTTGAAGTGTACAAAGACGAAGGAAATCAAAGAAGGGAAAGAAGAATGACATCAAGGCACCAGTTTCATCTTAGATGGAGTAACTACGGCCACAATTTAGCAAATTCTTTTATAAAACTCTATGAATCCGAAAGCCTCGCAGATGTAACCCTTTTCTGTGAAGGTAAGACTCGAGAAAATTTGTTGCTTGCACGGTGATGATAATAATGATATTTAGGTGTAGTCTTCTTGATAATTGTCCGTGTTAATTATTATGTGTGTTTAGTGATGAAGCCCCCCATGTTATGATTATATACGTTGAACCATGAGTTAATTAATGGTGGATTATATAGGAAGAAAAATAATAATTTTGCCCCCTTTTGACGACTAAACTATGATTTTTGTAATGGGAAAGGGTTTCATTTAATATGGGAAGCAGTGGTGGTGATGCTGTGTATGCAGGAGTGATAATTATTAATGCGGTTTATTTGGGTGGGCATGTGTGAGTAATAATAATAATTGTGATTTTGTTGTTGTTATTGATGATGACAGGCGAAAGCTACCGTGCACACCGTGTAGTGCTAGCTGCAAGCAGTGTTCATTTCCAGGAATTATTTGAACAATGTTCAACGGCGCAAAATCTAGTGGTAATTCTGGATGGAACCAGTGCTGCAAATCTCAGGGCTCTGCTAGAATTTATGTACAAAGGTGAAGTCTATATCGACGATGCCAACTTAAATACCTTCCTACAAACGGCCAAAAGGCTCCAAGTAAGGGACACATACAAAAATTGAAGGAGGCTTGCCCTCCATTTGACTCACAGTGTTTTTTGTTGTTTCCTTGGGAAAGGATGAAAGAGAAAGGGAGAGAGAATTGATTTTTGTTTTCGTTATGATGATTACAGGTGAAAGGATTATCATTGTCGCAAAATGATTTGCATAGCATATCCGGCGACGTTGTGGAGGAGAGACCGGAGGTCAAGTTACCCTCCTTCTCCTCCGGACCCTCTCAGGTCAATATGCTAGCTCAAGCCTTAGGGCCCTTGTTGCTCCCACAGCAGCAGCAACAACAACAACAATCACAACAACAACCACAGCCACCTCCACCTCAACTGAACAAAACTTCTAACTCTGTCCAGTCACCACCTACCTCATTCTCATCCCCATCTCCGTCCCAGACGCCCCCGTCAATTCCCACGACTTCGGGTGAGTGAAAAACAAATTGTCTGTCTAGACGAGAATAATTAGGACAGCCGGATTTATGTAATTATTATTACCATACTTTGTTTGTTTGTTTGGGGGAAATATGTAGGCTTATATGTAGATGACAAAATAAGGAAAAAGATTCGACTGTCCTCACCACGTAGTCATACAAGCCCGGAAGGAGCCATTCCAGAAAATATTGATTATGGTGGCGGACATGCACATCATCCACCGACAAAAGCTTCTGTTCCTCACCCTTCCCCAACTATGAATCCTAGGCTGATGGAAATGGATCCTAGGTATTTTAGCTATTTATAACATTGTGCTCTTGATTCTTCCCCCTTGTTCCTTGAACAGAGTTTTAGCGTGTGTCCTTCAATGTCCTTGATTTACATGCAACTTTGTTTATGTGTTGGATATAGTGTATCCCGTTCCAGTATGGTTTCTGGATTTCAACCATTTCAATCAGGTCATTACTCAGCTCAGGGTTCTCAACAGCAAGGAGGACATCCCCCACCGCCGCAACAATCGCAGCAGCAACAGCAACAACAGCAACAGCAAACAATTGTAATCACGGAGAATCCAAACATACGGAAAATCCGGAGTGCTAGTACCGAAAACACCATGCCTGAAGGTAGCTTCTTTTCACCCTCTTTTCCCTGGATTACTTTCCCATGCAATGTGTACTCCTCCATTATTCATGCCTGCATATGTCTTCCGCCTTACTTTTATGCAAACAGCAGTTGTTTTCCTTCGGATGGTTATTTTGGCTCCGTATATTAAAGTTTCATTCGTTTTCTTTTTTTTCTCTCGGTTAAATTGAACAGATCTCAGTATCAAACTGGAAGTTGGTCGGGATGAAGACTTTCCAGGGAGTGGTGGTGGGAAGCAGCGGTCATTCTCGATGGACTTGTCTCCGTCAGAACCCCCATTCGGCGGGTTAGGAACAGGAGGACCAGGTCCTTCAAGTGTTTGGTCTCTGCCTTCACCTTCAACTCTATCCGCCCAACATGCCCAACCACATGACCTCAATATTAATAATGCTCAAACAACTGCTGACGGTAAGAGTAAGTTTTTCACGTCTATGTAGTTGCTACACATGTAATACGCCGGATTCAACCCAAGGAAAGGGTGTGAGTGGGATGTGAAGGGTGAGTTTGTACATTCTGTTCCTTTTATGTTTCTTTGACAGGGAAAAAGCTGAAATGTCCATTTTGTGAACGTTTGTACGGGTACGAGACAAATTTACGAGCTCATATAAGGCAGCGACATCAGGGAATAAGGGTTCCATGCCCTTTCTGTACACGAACCTTCACAAGGAACAACACGGTTCGTCGTCATGTAGCTCGAGAGCATCGGGCTCTCCTGGGCGGTGTTCGGGCATTCCATCACCCTCATATGAATCCAGAGTCAGGCGGGGCGGGTGGGGCTGGAGGACCTCCACCACATCCACCACCATTTGGAAGTCCACCCAGTGGATCCACAACAAGTAGTCCTAGCCAAGGGAGTCCAAGTACATCTACAACTTCGAGCGGAAGTATAGCTGGTGCTGGGGGTGGGATTCCTATACCAGGTGCTCAACACATGGTAAGTTCCGGTGGGTCACTGGGACTGCCCAGTGGAATGGGTGGGATCGGAGGGGGTGCAAGTGCTGCTGCCGTTGCGGCGGCCGTGGCTGCCGCAGCAGCCTCCTCAAATTTACCATTACCATCCCAAAGTCCACCATTAAGTGGTAGCTGCAGTACTGGCGGAGGTGGTCCTGGTGGTCCTGGTGGTCCTGGCGGAGGCGGCGGCGGAGGTCCCGGAAGTAACAGCAACAACAATCGACCCAATTCACGAAGCAGTAGTGTGGGCAGTAAACCAATGGACTGACATTTGGCTTTGCTCCATACTAACGACAAGTGGGCATCATTCATTCATCAACACGCCAATAATAACTACAACCACTTAGGTTAGTAATGATAATAATAATTCCTCCTCCTCATCCATCTCCTCCTATTAACAGTTATTATTATTATTATGATAACTAATAGTATCACCCTCATCCGCGCTTAGTATAAAAGATGAGGTGTGACAGACTACTACTACTGCAGCAACATCATCAGGAATCCTATCATATATATATATATATATATACAACATAAATATATATATAAATTAGACAGTTAAAAAAACAAGGCCAAGTATTCAGTCTTAAAAGAAGGCTCGTTTTTTTCGTCTTTTTATTATTATTATTATTACTACTCTTATTATTATTATATTATGTAAAACCATACTACATACATAGCCTATTTCACTATAATGTTGTTCATTTTTAAAGGAAAAAATGACGGGATTTATTATCATTATAAGCAGCCAGTTTATAATTATATTACTTGGTTCCGTTCTCTGTTGACCATTGCACGGTGCATGCATAATTAATTAGTTAATTATTACTACTACTACAACTACGACTACACCTCAGGTTTTAATAGATCAAGTCTCGATGAAATAATAAGCAAGAAATATAATATATATATATATATATAATCGTTAATATAGATGATGATGATGAAGAATATATATATGATCTATATATAATAACTATTATATATATACATACACAACTTCGGTCGCTCAACATGTGTTCATTTTTTCATATATATACACAACAGAAAAAATATCCAGGACAAAGTGGAAAAATCCTTGTTGGAATATATCATGAAAAATCTATCAAAAATGGAATTTCCCATGAAAAATATAGAACAATTAGGTCTATTACTAATACATTTGGGTATTTAGATTGATGGATTAATCTTTACTAATCCATGAGCGAGAGAGAGAGAGAGTATCATATGTGTACATTATGATTTAGTAATTATTATTATTATTACTATAATACATACATACATACATACAAATCAAAGGAGGGCAGGGATCATAATATAATATACTACTAATAGAACAGTCTTTTGGCTATTTTTTAATTTCATTATCATCATTATTACATACGAAATATATAAGAATGTGTAATAATGAACAACAAGTACTAATCTACATACATTATCTACCTCTCAGTAAAAAGGCTACTAATAGTTATTAGTAAAACAGCAACCTTCTCTATAGTTTAGTAATAGTACATCCAGCTAGGTTTTAGATTTATAGAGCAATGCTAAGGGAAAAAAATTAATATTAATTGTTACACACACAGACAGGCAACAATACATGGTCAATTGTTATCATAATTCATCATCTGTATGTATGAGGATAATGGACTTTGCATTATTATTATTGAACAAGAACGTTACCCCTTACCTCAGTTATTGAAGTTCACCCGCACATCAATGTTCCCCATATGTTGTTGCGGGAAATCAAGGACCATTTTATTATTTTCTACATTATTCAAGAAGAGAGCAGAGAAAACTGGCTAAAGATTCTGTTTCTCTGTTGTCCTTGTTGTTGTTGTTCCTTTGTTCATTCAGTTTTCCCTTTGAATCGTCCGTAGATCCAATACACGTACGTACATATGCCTCTATCCTTCCCATACATTTTCTATATGCTATCAATTCCCATGGGAGAAAGTATTAGGTATTATTATTATTGAATTGAAAATGACCGTTATTGTTGTTCTTCCCGTTCGTTCGTTGTTATCTAATTAATATTGTTCCTACATAAATGCGTTCGTTTTTTATGAGTGTTTCCCCGTTCAGTGGCAGGTAAATATAATATAAATTTTCTGTGGTCCCTGACCCAAGAAAGAACAGAGAACACGGGAGTACTATTACGGAGTTTGGGAGACAGTTTCGGTTTTACTTTCCCGTAGTATCATCGTCGTCCGTAGGTTGTTTCATCTTCGTCTTCTACATAACAAAGGGTAGACTAGAAATATAAATTGTGTCTGACATGGTTCCTCTCTCAGGTAAAAATGTTTTGCAGCAATCATCAGGTAGTATTTTGTTTTTGTACAGAGCCATATACATTTTAATAAGGTTGTTGTTATCGTTGCCGTTGTTGTTATTAATGTCGTAGAGACGATTTCTTGCTAGTACAGTTTTCACAATAATTTTCCCGCTGGTATATTTTTTTCATCATGATGATGATGAGCAGTGTAGCTTTAATTGTTCGGGTGCCTTCTTGGTATCACTATTTAACCGTGAAGAGAAAACAAAATTTTGTATTTTCAACAGAGACAGACAACCGATCAGTCAGTCAGTCATTCAGTCAGCCATTGAGTCAGTTGAGGTCAATTTTTACTGATCTAGATACAGACATACCTTCATAGAAAGAAGAAGAAAATTGTACTGCCTTATGACCTCTGAGAGGTCAGTTAACTCAGTCAGGTAAAGAATCCCCCTCATCCTTTATATACGAGAAAAACTATTGACTGAGTTTTATACACACACTTGACGAATTTTTCTTGGGCAGGTCGGGAGGGGGAAAAGGTGAAGGTATTTTTTAATTACTCAGAACAAAATTGATCGGTTGTTGAAAATTTTCCTGCAGAATACATTGTTGAATTACAAAGCAGCAGAAGGAAAAAAAATATTTGGTGCCTACATTAAATAGTATTGATTGATTGGTTGGTTCATCAGACAAGATACAGACGCTCTTCCTCTTCTTTTTGTTCTATTCAGTTTTGAAACTCTTACATCATCCTTTATTATTTTAATTGTTTAAACGGAACAGAAAATACAAAGTTAAAACCTACGAGTACATTTTTTCACACGAGTGGCCATATATATTAACATTAATCACACAGTAATAATCAGCAAGTGAGATGACAGACAAAAAAAGGCATCAGAGGTTAATTTTTCTACAGCAGTTGTTTCTAATATTTAATACTAATTAATTATAATGCTAGTACGACTAATAATCGTCACTTCAAATCCAGCCTTTCCCATAAGTTTTATTCAGTGCAGTATAAATGTATCATGTTCAAAACGAAAAATACTCTGTCGTCCTGGTGTCTAGCTTTAGCATGCAGCAGCATTCTGCTGTCGTTGATAAATTATGTCCATTGGAAAATGTCCTGTCATTTATTTAGAATGAGGCTTGGATGACGGGAGGATTGCAGCAGCAGCAGCACTTTCCCCGTCATGGAATTTTTCCCTAAATATTTTATATGCTGTCTGTGTACGCCGTAGGAGTATAAACATGTTGCACCCACGTACATCATATTGCGACAATAATGATGATGATGATGACGTGCACTTGGGGCAGAATACCCTGGCATTTCGTGTCTTCCTCTTGTGATGTAAAACGAGCCTGGTTCCTATCATCTAAAATCTGTTTAGAATCTCTTTTCTTCCGTGTGTTATACAGGAACGAGGACGGGAAAGGTTTACAGCATGTTTGTTTTCTTGTTGTGTTGGGAGCGTATGTAGAGACGCAAGGATGAGATATTATTATTATTCAACAAAAAATATATCTATGTGACGGCATTGCTGTTGCTGCGGGAGTTTGTTCTTAAACATGTAGGCAGGCAGGCAGGCGAGTATCTTGCAGTAGACATGGAGTGAAACGCAGTCATGTGTAGATACATAAAGGAAAAGTCCCGAAAATAGCATGTTAGTGTGTGCACAAAAGCTTCATCTATAGACGAGGGCATTTGTGCACAAAAGGGTTAAAGCTTATGCTGCAAATATGCAGTCAGTCTACCTTGTGTTCTGTAAGTACAGCAGCAGCAGCAGCAGCAACGGTCCATGTGTATACAAAAGTCATGTGCAGAAGTGCAAAAGAGAGAATGTGGGAGAAAGAGAGACGCAGTTTGTGTGCTATTATGACGCAGTACCCCGGAGGAATCCAATAGAATTCAAAGTCAACAACGTACATATATAAACACTAGATTTTCTAGCCAAGCTCGTCTAGCTATAGCTCTTCCATCCAGATAGAGGTTACGAATGCGTAAGGCAGGCAGAGAGGCAGGGAGCTAGAATGTCAGGAGGGTAGGAAGGAAAGGATGGATCCAGCTTGGAGCGTACCATCTGGAGATTTTATAACGGCTCCAACATCAACAACTAGGAAATTTTCTGTGGGAGTATGAGATGAACCCAGAGCAGGAGGAGGAGGAGGAAGAAGACCAAGAAGAGAAGTTGGTAGGAAAATCTATAGATAGCTTTTTAGTAGCAGACGCACACGTACTAGTAAACTTGACTACGACTGCTGTTGCTGCTATTGCTACTACCACTGCAGGGAAAGAAAGAAAAGAGGATTCATTAATGCTATAGGGATCATTCCGTTACCTTCTAAAATTGCACCAGCTGCTGCTATTCAGTAGCTAGCTCTGCCCACAATGAAGCTATACTCATATGTACATACATGGGAGATTTGAGGGATGGTAGAACGACGATATGGAATCAAGTTTCAAATTAAGCTTTTTCTTGCTTTGTTTGTTTGCTAGAATTCTTGGAACAGTTGTGTATACCGTGGTGTTGTAGAAGAAGAGGGTAAATTGAGGGGAAAGTTAGGAGAAAGTGCGTCGGTTTTCACAGGGTACTCATCTTTCGTCCTTGTATCATGGAAACCATGGACGTTGCTATGACCACGAGGGGTTCTTTTTGGCATTTAATATTTGTTTGTTTGTTATTATGATACCATTAACTATTAGGGATGGAGGAAATTTTATGGTAAATTAATCCAGGTTGGAATGGATATCAGGTTTTTCTTCTGTGTAGATTGAGAGTGCTTTAGCCTTTATTTTCTATAGGGAAGAATGTCATTATTATTATTGCTACTATTGGTGTGTAAGTATAACTGCCAGGATGGTCAGACCATCCTGGCAGGATTGAGCAATGCAGCAGCAGCAGACAGAAATGAAGTAAAAGGTATATGATTAATATATGTGTGTATGGGAGAGGATGTATGGGTTGGAATCAAAGACCATGCATGGAATATTTCCAGTCTCACTCACAGTGAACGACGTAGCTTTGCTATATATTAATGGGGAGAAATTATTTAGCAAAGTGGACTTGAGGATTGAGAAAGGGGGAAAATACTTTGAATTATGCATGCTAAACGGACAAGTTTACAATGTCCAGGCGAAAGGATTATTGGAGAGTTAAGCTCCCGTTACCATCAGGGTACACACATTCAGACGTCCTTTTATATGCTGCTTAAAAAACGAGACAGTCTAATAATGCATTCCTTGCTTGTGGAGTTTCTTTCCTGGAATGTATCGATTTCAAATGTTGCTGTCGTATGTGTGTGTGTGTGTGTGAGCTTTACCTTATAAGAAAGGGAAGCTAACCCTGGGCCGGCTTTCTTGCTCGCTTGGCGCCCTACTCCACAAACTCTGTTGTTTACCATTTTATTTAACTCTGCTAACCTGAATATTTCGTAGGCCTATGTATAGCAAAGCTTCGAAGATACACGAGACATTTAACATTCAGTACGGTATACAAATTCCTTTATAGCCACTAGTGGGGCAGAAAGAAGAAAGTGTGCACATGCAATTTATATATTTCCGTATAAAAGCAAACAGAGTAGCGGCAGGTGGATGAGGAATGATGTGTGTATCCATACACCATTATACACTGTCATTTAACCCTTTATTGTCATATGGAATGTCCCCAGCCGACACGGGTGTCATTATGGAGCACAGAGTCTGACAAGTCAATTCTTTGACCACACAAATTCTGGAAATATGTCTGTCTCCTTGAGCATGGTAATTATCATCATCATTATCATCGTCATAATTGTCAGTATTTTGCAAAATATGTATTTCACTAATGGTATTTAGCAACTTCTACTTGTCACCTTGATGGTGCCTAAAGTGTTATTACTGCTACGGAGGAAATTGTCATCATCGTCGTGCTCGTATGTGCGTACTTTCTACATCAATTGACAGCTGTCATTTGACATAGGAGCCAGATCTGCGTTCCGTATGTGCGTCATACTATGTTGTAGCCATTTAGTCAGTCAGTCAATACATATTGTTTGTATATACCATTGCGGTTGTTTTATAATAAGCTTTAAAAAGCCTGACGCAGGACACCGTCAGTCAGTTTTGCATCCAACCAAATTGCCAAAGTGTGCCCCAATTTTGAGGCAAAGTATCCTTCTGAATTTTCTAGCAAACGAGGAGGGCATTATTATCTTGTCCAGGCTGTTGTTGTTAGCTCCTCTATTATTGATCTGGATTGATTTTAAAATTTTGCAAATAGTTAGTTTCCCCTTTGAGCCAGTAAGTAGTGCAATCTTAAGCACAGAGCCGGACGACAGAGTGTTTATGTTGGAAAAATCCTCCCTCATTTCCGTACAGGTTTTAACCAAAATCCCGTATCCAAGGAACCAGTCAGTTTCATCCCTTCTCCTTCTTCCTCTTGTACTTGTTGCATAATTGTTTTCTTCATCCACATGATGATCCATATAGTTTGTAGCATTGGAACTTTAGCCAGGTTTTTAATTCATTATGGGTCGTAGACCGTCACGTTAGTAGTTAACTATAGTACGTAAATACAAATAGTTTCTAAGACTTTATTATTATTATTATTATTATCACCAAAACATTCTCAGGAATCAAGCAGTTGTTAGGGTTGTTGCGTAATTAGTAATAATAATTAAGAGACTTGAAATATAAATAAACTCAGAGTTAATAATAAAAAAAGGGAAAAGATAGGAAGTATAGTACATGTAGATGAAGAAGACAGTATACAAGGATAGATTTTTAGTTGTTGTTGTTGTTCTTGCTACAGTATTCTGACGGATGATTAT
>JAQFYD010000309.1:0-21475 GCA_034694225.1 Bourletiella hortensis | reverse complement strand
ATACTAAAATACATGATAGAAATGCGATACTCAGAATGGGGGTACACTGTACGCGAACATTCCGTGGATAACAATTGCCTTCGTCCCCGTGGGTATTATAATAATATCTCTTCCTTAATTATTTCATACTTGGTCCAAAACGATTTCATACCTACAGTCTAATGAAATACTTCGTTCGCTAGAATAGATAGTTAGTTATACGTGGATAAAAACATGATTCCATGAAGACTGGCTTATTCAAGATTGAATCAGCGGAAAAGAATTCTTTGTATATTTTATGATCACAACGCTGCTTTAGAAGTACCTGCAACCGTGAAGGTGAACATAACATATGTAAATGAATCATATCTGGTAGTAACTTGCAGTTATAATTTGTTCATGCAATAAAGAAGTAGTGTAATCAATTTAGATATGATCGTTACATGTGTGTGGTGTGTAAGGCTTATACAACTGTGTACTGTGTTGTATAAGCCTTGTGTGAATACACGTATTGTGCATTAACTGCAGGATGATATGAATGAATTAGTCGTATTGAGGAACAGTTCGTATTGAACGCAGGTCTTTACAGGTAAACTCTCGAACTTACCTCTGAGTTGAGCCCGCTCGGGCATACCAGTCTTACTCTTGACTGACTGATTGAGTAATAATGTATAAACCAAGTTCACAGCATATTACAAGGCAATTTGCTTTCTGCATCAGGTTATTTTAGCCCAACGCGAGCTTCACGGAGTTTCAGGTAATGCAGCATGATTTTTTTCTATTAGGGAAACTGATTTGAAAAGCGATCAAATCTTCGCCCTTTCGCAAATCATCAATTAAAATATCAGCTGCTGTTTCCGTTCAGTGATAACCCTTCACTTGTCCCACCAACCATATGACTCTTAACGATACGTAGTACAGTGAACTTGCCATTCACTAACTATACCATTCGAATCCCTCAACCCAGGTTTACACCCAACATTTCAGAAGTATATACTGTATGCTAAGCGTTGGAAACGGTACGCCTTGCATAAAAACATCACAAGTGAGTTATGGAGGTGGTGGTGCTGATAATAATTAGTTTATTACTGTTACTATTTGAAGCTTAGAATACAATTGTCAACTAACTTCTGGAGAGTTAAAAATAATAATAATAATCAATAATGACCGTATAATAATTCATATATTATATTTGTGTATGTATAAATAGTTACTCCAGACTTCACAAATTTTTCACGTTCCTGTAAGCATTTCTGACCTGATGGTACACAAACTGTTTGCTCATGGGAACAGTGAGCATTATCCTCACTTCAACATTCAACCCACAATCTCGAGTGGCTAAAAGAACAAATCAACAATAGGTTCGCCCTTACAGACCTGAACGGAAAGATATAATTAAGCTGAACGCCAAAGAATACGACGTTGGTAAAAAAAACAATGGGGTACACAGATACCAGGGCAACCCGGCGACGAAAATAACGTTTGGATACTCATCATCATGTCATTATATAATACACGTGTCGCCAAGCTAAACAATATTTAATGCATCGATTATTATTCTGACGAGACAAGGTTTACTTCCTCCTAGAGCTCTACCATGATTTTTTATAAAATTCTCTTACTCTGGAGGATATTTGGCAAAGCCGGATGCACATTAAATTCACTCATTATTACATAAGTAGGCAAACGCATTACGGTGAGAAGGACGTGAAGAGGGGAGGGCGGGCATCGCGGCATAGACAGGAGCTGTAAAGTGCAACTCAAGTTATTGTTACTATCATTATTATCGTCATATTTCCACTACTAAAATACCTCAAAGGGCTGATGCGGGAAGTTTTGTAATAATAGCTATTATTATTACTCTTACTTCATCGCTCCACTCGATGATTAAAAGCCTTGTTTTCGAAGTATCGTTTTAACAATACACTTTCAGTATTCCGGTGATAATAATATTGTAATATGTCCTTTAAATTAGCACTATATAATCTTATTTATAACATACTCAACCATATTAATATTTTTGGTGATGGTAAATCAATATATACGTGTATATATGTTAATTGTAAATCTTAATGGCTTTCTCGAGAGTAGAGTAGCGGGATCGTTTGGGAGCTTTGTTTACATGGTCGACTCCAATCCAGGGTCTTCCACTGAAACTACCTGAGTAGGAATTAAAGTTTTCAGGTTTTACAACTACTTCTTCGTCCTCTTTCTCCAGGAAATTCGGCGTTCCTTGCTGAACCAGCGCTATACGAATCTTAGCCCAGTCTTTCTCGTTCATACCCAAACGGCTCTGAATTCGCTGCTTTACTTGCGACCACGGCTCCCCATATTTGATCTACAAGAACAATCACATGTAAGTTTCCGCACAGTTAATATCCACTGAAATGCACTTGTGGGATCTTACCTTCATCAAAAAAGGAATTCCAAATGTGGACCGAGTATCCTTGTGAAAGTGAGCGACTTGGACAAGACATTCATTTGGACCCACATCAGCATCTTCAGGGAGAATTTCTTCCGCCCGGTAATACCCTGGAATTTAGAAAACACGATCGTTAATTACAAAACCCTTCGCATAAAAAAGGTTTGAAACTTTTTATGAAAATAGATTTTCAAGAATAAATTTAATCCATCATGATTCACTTACTGGTTACGGTGGTGTTCGTCTGGATGATATCTGCAATAGAATCTTCATCCAAAATGCTCATTATTCGATGAGAGGAAATTTCAACAAGCCTAAGATTACGGACGGGCTTATTATCCTCTTCGGCAATTACTCGTGCCAATTCTCCTAGAACATCCTTCACCAAAATTCTTGGTTGTTTGTTGACGTAGAAAACGATTTCCCGCTCTGTGTTCATGCACATTCACTCGTTAAAAACAATATAAGCGTATTGAAAACCAGCCTTATCTATTTCAAATTTCTGTTACCTTGATCTTCCGGTGAGTAGTATAACAATTTAAACTGCTTCTTATGCTCAAGCTCAGTGACGGGAATTCCAAGAACCTGATAAAACAGTTTATAGGAACTCCTCGTTGTTTTATGCGTGGGGGCCAAAATTGTCAACAAGTCAGTACTTTCCTGTTCGAATTTAACTGGGTGTGCAGGGGAGTCCCTAAAACATACCACGGGGCTTAGTCAGACTGAAATGAAATGAAACCTCACAACAGGGGAAAATTACTTACTTATATGGCTGGCATTTGAAAAACTGAATATACAGTGGCTGGACTCCGAGCCTTTGCCCAACCTTAGTTGCCATTTCCATGTAGCTACACTTTAAACTCATTTCTATAACGAAAGATTCGCTAGTATTGCTCTTGTCTATGAAGGTGATTTCATACCTGGAAACAAACAGATATAACCTTGTCACAAACACATCTGTCATACCACAACTAACTGCCAGCAACATTTGCATAAAATGATTCGATGTGAACTAATAATTTAGTCAGTGTTCAACAGAACGATAACTCAACGGAATGAATATACTGTGAAGAAATAGGACATATACAATTTTTTTAAACATCTACTAAACGAGATTCACTGCATGTTCTGGTTAATTGCTGAATATGACTATCCATCACTCCTTATTTTACATGCGTTTGAAATTGTTAACCACAGTAATAATGACTTACTTGTACTGCACATAAGTGTAAAATTCTAAAAGAGATTTGAGTTTCCTGCTGGGGTCAAATGTACGATGGAACACAATGATATCGCCGTCCATCAGTTCGTCAAGACCCTGGTCCAGCATTACGTTGAAATCTGTGATTTTTTCAAACTGGCCTTGCTGAACTTCCTCATACAGAGTAATGGGAACATCACTGCTCCAATTTGCTCGACGTCGGCACTCTGCGGCAACTTCATCTAAAATGAGCAAAATTGGAAATTAGCAACTCCTTTCAATGCTACGATAATCTGTTTCTTGTTTCTGTACTTACTAAAGGAGATGCTGATAGGGACGCACCAATGTCCGCAATAATGCAAAGATTCAGACACGGGGTCATACATTTTCAAAAACAGTATCACATCATTCTCTTTATCGAAAGCGGGAAGCGCTTCTCTCTCGTCGTCCGCAGGCAACATTTCCAAAAATATTGGTAGAGACTGGCCATACTGAGTCTCTTCGAGTGGCTTGCATAAATCCGGGTGCATTTCTAAATAACCTGGACGAACAGCTTTATTTGTTCTTAAATTAAACGGCCACAATCGCAGTCTTCGTTCATCTACACCATAGGCTTCCGCAATAGTCTGCAGTAACTGGAAAGGCTTTGTTTTCTTTAGGACTTTAAAAACTCTCGAATTTGCAACAGCGGCAGGGGTCATTTTTTCCGCATCATACAGGTCCACACCTTGATGACCGACAAAAGCATCCTCCGTCATGACCGTAACTTGCATATACAGGTGAGCTTCAGACCGTTCCTTACGTCGCAGCATCTCTAAATGCTTCTCATCCTTAAATGTGGCGAATAATTTACACTCATTAGAACCAAATTAAAAACTGAGTATCTATTTTCTGAGCAAGGCTTCAGTGAGACTATTCTACCTTCAGGCGTTCCAGAAGCTCTCGAGGAATGTCATCCTCAGTCACTTCTTGAAGTATCGTCGGTAGTTCCGAGTCACGAATGTAGACTAACATGTACGCATTGGTGGATTGCTTAACTCCAGGATGTACGTCATCCATCTAAAAAATGTAGTGCATTAAATCCATCACCCAGCCTTAATAATGAAAGAGGATGTAATCCAGTAACACAGACAGAACTTACTTCTTGGCCTCCAAAGTTGTGCTGGATAGCTTCAACTTTAGTGCATCTAGAAACGACGTCGTCATCGAACTTACACCATTTACCATCACCACGTGGATTGATAAACACAACATAATGGCCGCCATGGTTATCTCCAGAATGAACAAGAACTGCATGTAAGGTATACGAAGCAGAACCCGCTCCAGGTTCTTTCACCTTCAAATATTGATCTAGGTTTATTTTTTCGTAGAACTCAAATCGGTCATTTGATTTAACGGAACAGTCTGTCACGGGGTCATATTGGAACCTCATTAAATGCAAATGCAATACAGGGGGAAACGAGGTGAAAATAACTCCTTTTTCGGCCTCCTGCAAAAATCGAACGATATGATAACTAAGTTCTTAGAAAATAAAATATATTATTTAAGGTCTTGAGTAATCCAACTTACTTGTAACCCATGAGCACCAGCATCGTATTTATTATCCCCATCCAACACTTCTGTGGCCACATAATCCTGAAAAGACTCGTAGATATCCTTCTTTCCTTTTATATTTAGCTGAATATCATAGAACGTCTCTGATCTTGACGACTCATACTGAACATGTTTACACTTAATATATGAGATCATTTTCCCTTCAAAAAGCTTCGGCACTGTGCCCTCCACGCATGTTCCTTTCATCTGCAAGCAAAAATTCAGTGTTTACAACACACATACTCCAAACGGTACGTTTCACGAGCATCAAAGATCACTCAAATAATGCACCGCACCTTGCTCTCGAGTTTGTCCAACAATACCCGGAGGAACTCTTGAACGTCATGCTGCATGAATGAGTCCAGCGTTTCCCAACCAAATGAACGGGTTAGTTTCTTCGTTCCAACAGGCTTGTCAGACGTTTGCAGTTCATAAAAGACACGTTGAAGTGCTAAAGCAACACTTTTAGTAGAATCATCACTCTCTGTTGGCATCTTGTACACCGCTTTCCTCAACTGGTTCGTGAAAAACATAGTCTGAAGTAAGGAGTTCATATAACATGTCGCTCCTTGATTTTTTAATCCCACATAACCCGTGTGCTTCTTCGAATCCCATGCAACTCCATGCGGTGCATCGGCCTTAACGTCAACCTCTAACGTAATGGAGTCATTCTTGACAAATCCCTTCGCAGGGTCCATCAATGCCATCCAGTCCAAGAAGTTTGAGTACCCCCAGTCATTCTCCTTGTAATGGAAAATGTGACTTATTTCTGAAAAATAACACCACCATTTTTGTCAATAAACCGGTTTCACAGCAAAGGGTTATAAGATAGCGGGAACATTGGCCATACTTCTGGAAAACGGCTCTACACCGGGTTTGTGAGATAATATGCGCAGGGTGGCCACGGCACTGCAATTCCAGCTTGATGATTCTGCCTCTCCATTGCCTAAAGTTTTAAATGAAGACCATCAGGTTTTGCAATCAAAATATTTTGAGATCGATATCAAATGAAGACTTGTTCTTACACTGAAGAAAGAACCCCAATGACATGTTACGACCCTGCCCTTGATCCGACCGCGGCATAACCATAATTCTCCATGGTAAATTCCGAACATACGTTGGAGGCGACAGTACTTGCTCCTTTAATTTCGATATATTTTCCACAGTGAAAGAGAAGGTAGCTTCGGATCTCGCGGATCCATCGTCATCTTCATCCATTTTACAGGTGTCTGCAAAAAGTGAAGCACACTTCACCACTGAAACCAACTTGTTTCTATAAGTACGCGATAATTACCATTGTTAGATTCAGCTGCAACATCGTTCCCAGCGCCAGCACTGTTATAATCGCTTATTTCTTCTACCTCCATTTCTTCCGGAAGTTGACCTATTTGCTCATTTAGTTTCTGCAAATTCACAATATCAATTTTATCACTATCACCCATACTGCAGACGAATGATTATAAAAGTTACATGGACTACTACGGCACCACAACCAGACGGACGTCCACACACACACACCCTTTATATCTTGTCGTCGGTCGTCGAAATTTCAGTCAGATTCTGTTTCTATAATGCACATTATAATACCTCCCCTCATCATGATTATTTACAGATAGGTTGTACCCATTAAATTGACCTTCTAGACCCACTGACAAATCAAAACAACAATCTATCATGTTATTTCAACTGAAAAAAAGAATTGAATTAATTTGCTATTTAACCCACATATTGTAAATTCAATTTCTGCCGCTACTGCTATAATATCAATGCTTCTAATGCATTTATCTATAAGGAATATTGCGGAACATTATCACAATCATAGCTACTCGCGCCGCTAACTACTCTGCGTCCGTACCAATCAATTGTTACTTTTTTATATTTTAACCCTTTAAAATAGATGAGGCAGAAAATGCAAAATGACATAGCAATAACCAAGGAAACGAGGAAGTCTCACATCTTCTGAGGTTTTCTTGTGACTACTGCATTAAGGTGGACGGGCTAGTAGTGCTATCCGAATGATTTCTTAGAACTCACATAGTGCATCTACATAATAATAATGAGAACTTAATTTAATATTCTCGGCCTGTCTAAATGCCACTACCGCTGGACCTGCCAGGGATACGCACGGTGTTCTTAACATATTCTGCGTTCGGAGACCAGACCGGATACTGCCTCTAAAATGAACAATACCTGGCTTTTTTGATCCTTTGCACAATACAGCTTTCAGGGGCTCTGAAGAGACAAAGTGGTAAGCCCACTAACTTTAATTCGACTACATAACTGCATACGGTACTACGAGACTCGTAAACTGAGACAGTTAAACAATCAGTTGAGCATACCTTCTTGAGCATTATTTCACAAGGTGTGCTGAGTCTGAGTCTCTGACTGTCAGTGTCAACGTCGATCTCTTCTGTAATTTGTTTGTTACCACCCCAGGTGGTCTTTGGCATCAACCAATGACAGCCACGGAACCCAAGATAACTAAATAAAATTAATCTTTGAAGAAGAAGCTTCTCAAGTGTATTGTGTGTGCAAAGATAGCCAAATGATTCATTAAAGGGCCTCCTTACCTTTTGCAGCAAACACATCCAATGTCTGCTTATATTATTTTTTAACAAGTCTTAATTAGTCTGATAACTCTGATGGATATCGATTCCAGCTGTTACCGTTTGTTTTCCTTTCCGACTCCCTGCTATACCAAAGGACAAGAAAAATGTACATCCATGACGTTTTCCAACAAAATAAATAAATAGCTTCATATTTTCTAAAGGAAAGATTTGAAACATAATATCTAACAAACTGCTTCCTTGTAACCTCTTCAAAAGATTCAATAGTAATTATTACTCTTCTAAACGCTTTTGGGAAAATTCCTAAAAGCAACCATTCTTCTATCAATAACTATAACTCTTATGATGAATCCAATTTTCTTTCATAACATCACCTCAAGTGATCTTATTTATTTTTTCCGTAAACTTGTATATATGCATATATATGTCGAAATTTCAGTTTTCAATTCCACCTTCTTATGCTATAGACGCCATAGCTTGCACACATTCACACGCCAAAAAGGATAGGATATTTTGAACATCCTCAGGAACAATAATTATTTCTAAACTACGGTTTAAATTCAATAACGATAACCGTCATAGTAAAGTCTCATACCAGAAATACCTCAATAAAGTTTGGCATATACGGAAACCTGAATAAAATGCTGATTCACCACGCTTAGATTCAAGCTTGAAGCCGACAAGAAAGACAATATCCCAACAATAAAAAAAGCCTCCTCAATATTACACGAAAATGCTAAAATATGTATCCCTTTCTAACCGACCAGTGTCTTTTCCCTACCTCCGACGCTGCCCAAATGCTAAAAGAACTCCTATCAAATTTTCAAAATTGATCAGTGCTCTTCTCCATTACTTTACATACAAATCTTCTTCTCCATCCCAAAAACTAAGGCTCTCTCTCATCACGCATATCTTAAAAATTAAGAGACTCGTCACATGAGAAATAACTTTTAAGCCGGACATAATCTTCAAACAACAAACCGGTATTCAAAGGGAATAATTCTACGAAAATTATTATAACTTCTGACAGAAATCTCAAAGTATAGTAAAACCGACAACAAAATAATTATCAATGTCTCCATCCATCCCAAGGGATCCCCACCGTAAACATCATGGTACCTAACAAGTTGACTAACAACTATAATATACTCCGATCTGATTTTCTTCTTGACCAAAATCACAAATCTCTATACCACCTTCAGTTGATTTAATTCATTCCTTCCTATAGTTTACCATATCATCTCCATATTCTCCGGCATTTGATTCACCCAACTTGATAATTCATCCTCAAATATAATTACATATAAATAAAAAACGAGTCCCTTGCCGTATATAGCATCTACTAGAATGACATTCAATATTCAGAAGACTGAATGAACTGTAGTAGGAAATATACACAGTTTTTTCAGGATGGAATGGATAGTAAATGATGACGATGATGATAGAGGAAGCTCCGAATCGGAAGACGATCAACAACAACAACACTCTCATTCCCGATACCCTTCTTTTGTCAAGCAAAACTCTCACACCCCTTTTGAACAACAAATTAAGATGATTAACTAATTAAATACTTACGCTACTACAATTATTATTCCCTTTTCCACCACTTCTTCCACCAAATCTCACAACACAACTTCACTTGCCTAATATGCGGGCGAAAAAACCAAAATGTAAGTTGAAAACAACTCTTCTTCTGCTATACTTGCTCTTCTTCTTCTTCTCTTCTTGTTGGGTTAGCAGCATAGGATTTCATGATTATGCCATAAAGCTGTTTCGTGTTCAAATGAGTGAGTACTGCAAGTCCAAGAATTCTATAGATGCGATTGTGGTTTACGTTCCCAAGTCTGCCAACTGGTTGGTTGCCACTCCGTCAACACAGAGGCATGGCTGCACTGCATCTCAGGCCCTACAAGTGTAGACCTCATGTGCTCACCAAACGCATTTCATATACGACAGGCTCCAGCGCCAACATTCAAAATTTTCAGGAGCGAGCACTTCATCAATCAACGTCACGATCACGAACGAATCGCAACTGCAATGAATTGCACTAATTTACGCATATCACCTGACTGATGAACACCTAAATTCTCCAGAATTACTTAAATATTCGTAAAATGTCATGAAACTTATTTGGGCCTCCGTTGCTGGATGACCTGGAGTTTCAGTATCATGGCATAATAATGATAATGATGAGTAGATCTAATTGGTTCAAATGGGGAACATTCGTGTAGTAGCTGATTGCCCTGCTGCATCCATCAAACTTGACATTTTGTAATGCCATACAGGCTCATTCAGCGACGAAGAGCTGAGTTCAAGCTATGGAGCGAGGAATCCAAGAAGGAATGAATAAACTGACAATAAATATTATTGGTACTTTAAGAAACACGGATATCTGTGGGGGAAGAGAAAGATATACTTGATGGTTAATTTATTATTCATTCCGGCAAAGAAAGGAAAGTAAATTGTAAGTTACAAACGTTATATAAAGGTAAATATCCCGGGACAATCTGTCCTTTAGAGAAGTGATGAGTTAGCAAGGTTGTCATGACTCCTCATTCTCCAGGTTAATATTGTCTCCAAATCTTTCATAAAGATCGGCTTTTAACTTGTTCATTTCCGACTTGACAGAAGAGATTTCAGATGTTATCCTTTGAATTTCATCTTTACATCGGCCAATTCGTTTGGTCAATTCTTCCTGGAAATTTTAAAGAATGAATAATGCATTTTTAAGATTTACTTCCATACATAACAACGTGACATGACCGTAGTACTGTACGGGAGGTTAAGAGCGTTTTTTAGGACCAAGGAAAGGGATAAGAAGCTGAGGAAGTAAGAGCAAGGATGCGGAAATTAGAATTCATAGCTAAATATGATGGTGGTGGGGAAAGTAATGAGGACATTAGGTGAATTGAATATGAAATCAAGTGAGTGAATCATAATGAATTGATTCTCGTACCGCTGCAGCTTCGGGCTCAAAGTGTACAAATGAATCTCCCACTGTTATGGGTACAGGGTCCGTCATGAGGACAACTTCTGCCTCGGCATCTTCTAGGTTCTTCAAATCATTCTACGTATGACAAAAATTACAACTGATGAGTCCAATTGCTCAAAATTGATGACTTTTTAGTGGTTCGTACACGAATATTTTATTGCTTACTTCTTTTGTCTTGAGTTCTTGCTCAAGCTCTTCCAACCAAGCGTTACGCACGGCAAACGTGTTGATTTTCTTTTGGTTATCCTGAGTAATATGGACATCTGATTCCGGCTATGGAAAACAACAGAATAATTTTTAAGTTACCTAAACCAAATCGCATAGCTCCCGTTACTCTCTTTCGCGTTTCCCCTCCCACGCAACTAATGACAAACATAGAAAATTAATACTTACGTTGGTAATCACGTTGGTACTCATCTTTCCGAAATTAATTCAACTCTTTCAAGAATTTCTATCGAATACGAGAGAAAATATATCTTCTTTAGTAGAATTAGACTTATTTACAGTTTAGTTCTGAATTCCGGCAGTTTTGCTCACGAGTAATTCATCCTACGCGGGTTTTCATCAACCTAGCCCATTCAATGGCGAGGATTCAGGGAACATCAATGTGCCGGCATTCACCTGTAGATGGTGAAAGCCTTCGTGCTTAACGCTCTCGAACCAACTCCTGAAATAATATGGCGAAATTAGCGAATATGAGATAAAAGATTTAAAAGTGATTTCTGTAGTCAAACTTGGTTTATTTCAGCCGTACGGAGTAGAAGAGCTTTTACTATAAAATATCTATGGCCATCACATCGTCTGAACGGAAAAACCGGGTGAATATTACGAAAAATAAATGTCAATGGCTTTAAGACTATAGTCCAGATCACTATTAACTGTAAACACTATAACTAACACGGACTGCCTGGCTTATATAATACAACTTGGAAATGTTCATCACAGTTAAGCAATATAAAGACGACTCGTAATGTTGTGAAGATGATGACGACCTGCTGAAGTGCAAAATAAAACTCGCATTCCACATGTTCCAGGAAAATGAGGGGCATCCAAATACTTCGACCGATGTTTATTGTTAAGTGGCTGCAGAATCATGTCGGAGCTCATGTGCCTATTTTTTGGAAAGGATATAAAATTTTAGAACGGCAACAACAATGTACATCAGTAGCGTCAGCTTTTGCTATTCTCATGCAATCAATCAATGTACTGATACCTTCTTTGCCAGCCGAATCAGAGAATCTGCAGTGGTTTTCCCTGTTTGTTCCACTAACTTGCGAAGATGACTGTTGGCATCTTGTAGTAGAACGTAAGGTTCATTAAATTCCTAAAATAGAAGTCTCATAGGGAATCAAAGTGTCACTAAAAAGTTCAAAGGCATCATTTGGCTCAACTTACAGATATTCTACCAGCATCGAGCACAATTATCCTATCGCAGTGCATTACAGTATGAAGGCGATGAGCTATGGTTAGGACTGTACACTCTTCGAACCTCGTCAGAATTGTGGTTTGAATAAGGGCATCGGTTCTACGTTACAAGAGCCAGCTGCATTAAGAACAAACCTTGCTAGACCGAAATAAACAATTGGCTTTAAAACTTACTCCTGATCTACATTTGCTGTAGCTTCGTCCAGAACTAGAATCTTATTTTGTCTTAGGATTGCTCGCGCTAAGCAAAGCAGTTGCCTCTGTCCAACGCTGAAGTTAGCTCCACCCTCGGCCACCTGATGCAAAGTAAAGATTAAGCGCAAAAACTATGAGCAGCGCAAACATATACAAACACGTCTAACTTCTAATTCCAGTCCTTCTGGGTGTTGCCTTATGTCTTTGCCGAGATGAGAGGCATCCAGTGCCTTCCAAATTTCTTCATCAGAATACTGTCCGAACGGATCTAAATTTCTTCGCAGTGTCACAGAGAACAGCACAGGTTCCTGGGGTATGATGGATATCTTTGCACGTAGCTCGTGTAGTCCAATTTTACCCACATCGACGTCATCTATAATCACAGAGCCCATTGGCTCACTGATGCGGAATAAAGCACTTATCAAAGAGCTCTTTCCTGCTCCTGTTCTCCCAACAATCCCGATCTATCACATAAAAACAACTACCATCAGTATGAGGTGAAGCAGCATGCGAAACATATAAATAATAAAATCACTTGCCTTTTCACCAGGCTTAATTTCGCAATTGATCCCTCGAAGCACAGGATGTTCTCCGTAGAATAAGTACACATTACTGAACACGATTCGTCCATGCTTCGGCCACTCAGTGGGAGGCGCCTTGTCTGTTAAAAGTTGAAAACACATCATGTACGCCTCGTGAGAATCAATAAAACTGTGTAAGTGGAATCTGACAGCGACCTTTAGATGATGTAAGAGATGCTTCTGGAGGGATTGCTGCAAAGTCCATCACGCGTTCGACGGACACCATTTGATTTTCTGTCTCTGCGGCCTGCCGAATACCCCACTGGAACATACCGGTAAGCATCATAGCTGAAGACACACCTAAGCCAACAATGGCTCCGGCTGCACATAAATATTAGTAATATATTAGTGTATGGTCAGCAAAATTAATCGTTCTTTTGGTTGCTATGTCAGTTAAGCAAAATAGAGTACGTTCAAATACAAAACACTCACATGGAGAGATGAAGAAGAAGCTAACAGTAACGAGTGCAATGTAGGTGACAGAGATCCAGTCCAGCCAGACTCCAAGCCATCTTGTAGTGGCTATAAAGTGAATTTGTTTTTCAAATATAAGACTACAGAACACTTATTTAAAAGTCGAGAAACCCACCCAGGAAGAGAAACCAAGCAGAGGAATGCAAATCCTGCTTTGCATCAAAATCATGGATAAACTTTTCTTGTACTCCAAACGCTCGGATGGTTGATAATCCATACAAAGATGTGCTGAGGTGTGAAAACACGGGACTTCGAGCTATACAACAGTTAAAGTGTAAAATAAAACATAGAAAATCTGTCACACTACTACGGTTTACTTACTTATGCCTTCCAGACGTTTCACACTCCTTGCTGTTTTCATGTAGTACTTCAAGAGTATATAAAATACCACAAAGAGCACACCAGCTGGAATAAGGAGATATGGGTTTGTGAAGGCTATAACAGCAACAATTGCGAGGACATTTAAAAATATCTGAAAATCAGTAAACAAAAATCAGTAAACAAAAATCGGTACGTTAAAAACGTACACTTGTGATAAAAAGTGCGCCTTGAGAGAAACATACCGATGCCGCATCAAAAAACGTCATGGGAAGAACGTCATCAATCTGGCCCATGTCTTTACTGAACCTGTTCAGAATTCGTCCTGCAAACGATATCTCAATTTAATAACTGTGGCAATATGTAATTGTTTAGCAAGGATACATTCGATGATAGACAAACCATTTGGAGTGGTCTCGAAAAATTGCATAGGCGAGCGCATAATTCCTTCGAACATAGTTTTGTGCAGTCGTATAGAAGACCGGAGGCACAAGCGGAAGAACAACAATGTTCGCAGCCATGATGTAAAGAAAACCATGCTGACCAGGAATGTGTATCCGTATAGCTGAACGTCTCTATCGTGATAAACGTAATGGAGAGGATCATTTACATCCTCGTGAGGAATGCTGTCGTTTCGCCCCCGTATTTCTTCTGCGTCTGTCCTACAATTAACAGAGACCACTGCAATGGTACCCACAGTAAAACTGTCGAGGCCGACTAAAAAAAGTTCATGAACCCACCACCAATTAAGCCAGCAATCTGCGGTACTATAGAATCCCTGGCAGATAATACTTAATGCTATAAGCAAAATGATAAAACATGAATTGGCACCAGCCCGAAAATATTTGCCGTAGAGGGCCAACGACACTTTTCCTTGTTCCATAGATTCCGCAGATTCTCCCGGTGCCTCCTGAGGTAGTGGCTCCAAAACGGAGGTGTCAATAGGCCTGTCCTCATCTTCACTAAAAGTAAGTGCTGAAGCATTGATGTCTCTTGTTTCTGCGAAGACCATGTACAACTTATCTTTCCTTGTAGCCCTTTTCTTGCCTATGAAAACGTCTGATAAATTTCCTTACCCTTATTGCCTAGCAAAGTTGCATGATCACCGCTCACATCCTCCTTGATCCCGTACTTTATAAAAGGACTTATACCGCTGGCTCCCGATGATCTTCTGGATGAAACTGAGCTTTCTCGTCTAAGTCTATTAGAAGATCCGTACTTACCCCCGATCTTCGGGGTCATCGGAGTAGAGCTGATGGACGGCGTGCTCAAACTCAATCGTTCTTCCATAAAGGCTCGTTTCATCTTATTAAAATTGATCCCTCTCTTCTTCAGTTCTTCATACGTCCCTTCAATTTGGATTGCCCCATCGTCCAATATGATAATATGATCAACAAACTTCATGAATTGCAACTGATGAGTGACCAGGATGCGGGCTTTGCTAGCTAACAACCCTCTTATACAGTTCTGAAATATCTGCTGCCCAACTTCCGCGTCAACAGCGCTGAGAGGGTCATCCAGCAGATAAATATCCGCATTGCTATAGACAGTCCTGCAAGTATAACATTTAATTTTGAACTGTTTTATTAATTGGCATGGAAATGTCAAGACAGGCGTACCTAGCCAGAGTAATTCTAGCCTTTTGGCCTCCACTGAGCGTACTGCCGCGGTCACCAATCAGTGTTTTATCACCATATGGGAGCAGTTCCAAGTCACGCCTTAGAGCACAAGCATCGACAACCTTGTCGTACCATTCCTCCACAAAAGGTTTACCGAATAGAATGTTATCTTTTACGGACCCAGAGAAAAGCCATGGCTCCTGAGCGGCATAACCGACTGCACCTTTGACGTCAACCCGCCCAGACATCACAGGGAGCTCCTTTAGTATCGTTTGAAGGACTGACCCCTGCATACAGCAAAAGATGATTAAAACGTCAGTTTGTGAAAAGATCCTGCGTCTTAATCAACTGACTTGCCTTTCCTGCTCCCACGTGTCCAATCAATGCAACCAACTTGCCAGGTTTGACAGATACGCTGATATCCTCTAATGTGTACTCTGGTAGCTCTTGGTCCCACTTGGCGCAAACATTAGTGAGAGAGACGCCATATTCTTCTGGAATGTTGACGTTTGTTGTGGAGGTGAAAACAGGTGCATCCAGTGCTTCCCGTTCTTCCATCAACAAGAAATCCTATCAGCAGAGGTCAATATTTTAAACTACTAGAAGAGATGATTCATGCATAAATGCATCGGCTGTCTTACCTCTAATCTTCGAATGGAAACAAGCGACTCAGCTAGTTGAGCTATGGCACTTGGGAAAAACAGCGTCATCACAAGCCGTACGTTATTGTACAACGCAAGTGTAACAAACACCTAGGAGTTACAAAATCACAATTTGTACGACGATCACCCCTAGAAGCCTTTATAAATGCTCTTTAGCGTCCCTCTATACATACCAACTCAGGAGTGAGCTGGTTGCCTAGCAACAAATATACTAACAGCGTGATGAATACTAGGACTTTGGATGAGGTGAAAAAGAATGTTGTATTCACTGCACGAAAGTTTGCCGTCTTCCGAACGTATTTGATCTCATCTCTAAATAATATAGAGGAGAATAGTCAAAACAGATTCGAAAATTATGACATCATTTTAACGGTTCCACCTTCTCTCGTACTTACTCTCTGGCTTCAGCCACAAGCGAAGAATACGGAATCTCCCACGTGTACATCTTGATCATCCGAATCCCACTCACAATTTCATTCATTACCCTTACTCTTTTATCCGTCCGACCAGCAGTGGCCCGTCTGAGCCGTGAAAATTGTTTACCCATCCATCCTATTTCCATTAAATATGTTAGTTCGGGAACATTAATCATGCAGGAATACCAGCAGTAATAATTTTCCTTACCTTGAAAAGGCACAAACAGTATTAATAATATAACCCCAACCAAACAGCACGGTCCATAGTAAAACCACAAAATAGTCGTGCATATCGCCATCTGGACAGGGCCCACCCACAGGTAGTGCAAAAATATTGCCGATAAATCGAATCGATTCACATCGTTTGACAAAAGGTTGACCATCTGACCTATGGCAGTTTGTTGTAGGGATGCCTGGCTCAAGCGTAATGCCTAAAATACAAGAGAAATACCATGACATTCGAAACTCAAAAACTGCATTTTACTTTCCTTCAGCAATGATTGCTGCTGAAATATACATGGCTTCTCAATACTTGTAACTTACTTTGCGGTACAACAAGGAGCAACATGCGACTCTGACTTGCATACCTATCCGGCACACTCCAAAGAAGTACATATGATGAGTAAATACGAAGGCAGCGGCACATACGATGATGACTCCAGCAAGCGAATATCCAAAATAATCGCCATACTCTTCCTTATGACTGAAGTATCTTATCAAAAGCCCCAAGCTGACAGGCTGAGCGATTCTACAGAATATGAAATTTTAATAATATAGCATTACTGGAGCATTTCGCAAATGATTCCCCGTGCCAGAATAAGCCGATGATACTTACCGGATGAAGCATTCCTCGATGAAAGCAATAAGTCCCATTAGCATAAAACGTTTACCGAAAACTCGGCACAATGTTTTCAGCAAGCTAGGTCGCCCGGCTTTCTTGCCCTTCTTCTTTTTTGTTTCGCTTAAATTGGCATGTTTTGCTCTCTTTCTCTCAATCTCTTTTCTCCATTCTTCACCCAACACATCGCCCAAGTGTGAGGACTCGTCTTCATGGACGATTTTGTGCAAGTCGTTAATCCCCAAATCTCGCTCATAACCCTCATGGAAGAATCCGTTTAGCCAGCTGAATGGAAAACCAAAGAACAACAACTATATTTAAGCATCATTCCAAAAACGCATGCAGCCATTTATTATTCTCAGTTACTCATAACGGTACTTTTCAGACAGGACAGAACAAATTTTCAAAGCATATCGCCCATTTATAAATTTCATTTTTTCGTAGAAGTAAATTTGTGAAATCACAGCTTACCAATAAAGCAATTTGGAGCAACAGTTGGCCCGGGCAAAAGGTGTGTCGGGTCGCGTACCCGTGTCCATGACTGTCACGAATGTTGTCGGTGACCAATTATGTAATTATCAAAAGACACCACAAAGCACAAGGAAGCCCAGCGGATTTTGGCGCACTTGCAAAATTCAAAATTTGCAAGTCCACATGCCCGAGTTTTCTCCGCGCACGTCTATTCAGCTGTGGTTGGTATTCTTCTGCCGGTGAGAATCAGAATAGAATTTCAGTTACAAAATTGGACAAAAAAATTACGAAAGGATGTGGTACCGTGTCAGCTGTTGTAAAATTCACAAATAAACTTGCTTTGAAAGATCCTGCAGTGGTGACGGTGACACTATGTCACCGACTCAGCAATTTTTTCCGGTTACATAATAAATACGAATCTTTGCCAATTCCTACGAACGGATGAACACGCATCCAGCTTCTGCGATTATGAATGAAGCTGGCAATTTCTTACGTATAACCGAAGTCTGCTTGCTGCTTCTAACTTGGTCCCAGTGTTGGCTGGTATTAGAAGAAACTCGGAATAGATAGCAGAATAGAAAGCTATCTCGTTTGCAGAACTATTATGGAGAGCTATAGAACCCGAAGTGGGGAGGATAGACCTATAGCAAGAACATTGTCTGGCTTGTGTAGCATAAAAACTAATTTTGCTTACGCACCCTGGCAGAATTCTGCTTACATTTTGCAATAGTAGTAGTATATTCGCAAGTATATAAATCCTATGCCACTACCAGGCTCGGGATAGTAGGAAGGATCGGGAACGGGACGACAGCATGCGTCTGTGCCGGATTACGACGGAACCAAGGTTGTTGTAACGTACTAAGTATTTGGCTGCATGTGGATGCCTTTCAAGGTTGCAGAAATTCAATGGGTAATGGGTGTGCACTGACTGAACGCTGTAGAACCCGGTTTACAATCCTGGCAGTTATACAAGTTGCATCACAAATGCTTACGCAACTGCAGCTATATCCAGTTGCCTGTAGACTGAAAAACTGCGGAGTATAGTAGAATAAGTTCAAAGAAATATTTTGTAGTGAGTTACCCACTATACGGCGAGTCGACGTCAAAAAAATGCATGGTCATTTGGAACTCTTGTTGACGTGCTAAATCGCCCTGTAAGAAGACATCCTATTGCTATAAATCTCCGGTCTGTAATGTGATGCCTTGTTCGTGTTTATCCTGATCCCGAACTATAAGTAGTTATTTCATTTCAGCATCATACTACACCTCTGGCTGAAGGTTAGGATTACTGTACATGCAAAGTCAGGGATTTTGCGGGTTTGTGAAAATGCTGGGCTGCCAGTACATGGGATAATATTGTGCGTAACGAGAATGGATTTAAAAGGACTTTAGAGACTGACTTCTGAGACCTTGTCTAGGGCAGGAGAATAGTGCAGCAGACAGTGACAGAGCTTCTATATAGTTTACACGAGTAAACAGGAGACCTGATGGAGAAATATTCTCATCATGCCCCTTATCCGTGAATCTTGAGAAGGCGAGCGAATAGCGGTATGTGAAAATGCTCCTGTTGCATAGCCTCAGGAATGCAGTCTCATAATTCATCCTGAATTCTATATCCATGAAGACCATTTTCATGATAGAAATGAAATTATTTACGGTTTAATTAAACTTGGTCAACTTCCTTGTCCAATACAACATAGCTCACATATTTAATTTACATGTTTTCCTTCGTTTCATAACCGCAGTTTTCTATAGCTGAAGATGAGCAGAAGTGGAATGACTCTTTCCCGCAGATAAAATGTCTGCTGGAGTGTTAATCTTACGTGGTCGGTTCTAAGAATTTTACAAATGCCATCTCTCCCATAAAATTCCATGAAATCCATCCATTCATTGAATTTTTGCCATATGGACATTTTAATATTAGTTACTAGTCCAAGTTAGTTACCACATGCAGTACTCTAAATGTATCCAGTTTATATGATCAAACAGTAACATGCGTCGTCCTCATGACCAGAGTTCATTTTTTGGGGGAGCGGAGCAGTTCATGCCATTGGGACATTTAGAAAAATCTGAATTTAACGTACGGCATTTCCTTCTCATTGCTAATACCACGCCAATATTTTCATCTTTTTCACAGTGTCCCACATGCAAAAGCTTGCCATATTGTCCACCAAAAGTCTGAAGGTTCCAGTCCCACTTTTGTGGTCATTATGTTTACTTCCTCCAACCGTTTCTCAACACTGATTGTAATCAATCTGTAACAAATGTCGATGTCGACGAAAAAACTTGGCACGGTGTGTCTACTATACGCTACCATACTATAATACCCAAACCGTCACCTATTTCTGGCTGAATCGCCATCAAAGCGTAATCTTTATATCTTATTGGTTCTATTGCAACTCCTTTGCTATGTTACTTTAGGCTTTGCCTCCAATAACTTAAAGCATTTGGGGTCACTGGCCGTTGTAGTTCCAATCGTGACTGCTCCTTTGATCACACAAAAGTCAATCATTCTTGCTATACCCCTTCAACGATAAGAACGACGATTCATGAGGGCTGATCGATGAAATTGTTATGAATGCTTAGGTAAGTCGGCTCACAACTATAGTCTTGCGGCAACATGCATATTTTTTAGTTCTTGAAATTTTCCAGTTCACAAGATCTTCCATGCAATACGCCCAGTACTGTAGGATTTTGAATTCGAAATGAGAAAAGATGATACTGTAACATGTTAACATCTGTTGTGAGCCTTGGTTAGAAAATAGGGGGATTACGCAGCAGGACGAATGATGGTGAGATTACTATGATGGGGACTGACGACGTTACTGGCTGACTTGGTACAAGAGGATTTATTTCTTGCAGAATTTTTGCAGTATGGTAAAAATTCGATGGGTTATTAGCCTCTCGTGTGTACATAACAGTGGAGGAGAGCCTGTGCGTACGTGAGTATATAGGAAATCTTAAGAACGACGATTTCTCTCTCCGCGTGTAACAACACTCTTCATCAGATCACTGAGAATATCGACACCTGCAAGTTTTCCTTCTGCTGTATACGATAACTTGGTTGGTATACAGTAACGTCCAGCTTGAGCGAGCTTCTAATGCATATGAGGAGGACTAACTATCATAAAGATAGTAAAATCTGTATAAGGAGGCATATGCTACGTAGGTTTACTACTACTCAGGTAGAAAATAATAATGATATGAGCTTGGTAGAATATGTTAAGTTTTACTCATTGTCGTTATGTTGACAAATCCCCTGAGGTGGATGCAATTGTGAAAATGTAGGTCTCTGGGATGATTGGGTGGGTAAAGAATCGCTCGCTTGCTTATTGCTACGGGTGGTATACACAGTGGTGGTTGCAGAACATGACCGAGGACATAGACACAAGTACGCAAGTTAGTGGTAATACAACCTGATTTCGTTTCCCTGTGTTTTGAAACGTCTGAGGGAAACTCCCCACATCACCATCAACATCATCATCACCATTGTAACGAACGGAGTGGCAACATAACCAAAGAATTCTTCAAGTTCCTCTCGTTCTGATCCTCCACCACCACCACATTACACACGGTCCCCTTATGCTCCTATGCTCACTTTGTGTATTCGACGAGTAAAGCAGCTCAACAATCGCATCTTTGCGTTCCTAGGGAAGTACACACGGCAAAGAGGCTCTCTTGGTTTCAACCCTTTACTTACCAAATAGCTCCCTGCATGAGTG